>CM045744.1:1674195-1794180 GCA_024760905.1 Plotosus lineatus | reverse complement strand
AAGAGTGTGATGGAATTTCCTACTGTTCATGCAACTCCATAAATGTTCAGTATGTGTATTGTATGTATATGTATGTTTCATGTATGAAGTTTACAGATTTACAGGACAAGTGAACACTTTCTTCATTACACATTTAATATCACTCTCCTTAGTTTTGTTATTTTTTATATGTGATGTGTAAGTGGTTTAAAAATTCTTTCTTTAAAAGTCTCATTTAATCCTTAAAGTGCATTACTATATTTTTTCTGTACCAATTTAAGTTTTTGTGCCTTTGTATAATCCAGTGGGATCCGTTGCAATGCATATGTAGTGAATGATAAAAGTAAATAGCACATTTGTTCGAAGGAAATATGGAGTGTTTCAATGAAATGTTTTGTAAAAAGACAGTTCATTAAATTTCAATATTTTCCTTATGTTCTTGTTCTTCTTTTTACACCAAAAACAGAGGAAAGACATGATATTTTGGTTATTTATAGCAAAGTATAGTATAATTTTAATGGTCAGGCCCACTTGACATCTCCTTAGGTCCGTATGTGGCCCATTTGATGTGAAATGAGTTTGACACCCTGCTTTAGGAAGTTCGCCATAGATGTTCGGCTAACATTGTGCATCAGGTATCCCAGGTGAACTTGTACCTGTATCTTAAACGGAAGTTTAATGTTAACATTGACAATAGCATGTGTGTAACGCCTTTGCTCTGTTATTGTGTATACTGTATCTGTAATCAATAAAAAGTATGATGTTGCTGGGCTGCTCATTTATATGATATAATATTACATGTGTAGTTTAACTGTAAAAGTGTTTGTGGTTATAAGTGTGTAGCGCTTCGTTTTGTTACAAAAAGTGTGACGGGAAATTCCTTGTAATTTGTGGAATATATCAATAGGAAATCCCTCGATACACTATACTCAGACAAGAAGGTGGGCGTGGCAGTGACGTGTTGGACGTGGGGAATATTATAAAGGTGTGAACCGCTTATTATGTGTCGTATGTATCTTCCAAACCTTCCTGGACATGCTGCAAATGTTTACATTATATTCATGTCTCCTAGGGATCCAAAACATCCCAAATATTTACATTTTATCGCATCGCTTTTCCATATCGATATGTGTCTGTTTATTCAGCTTTTTTGCCCGAACCGGAAGTCAGGAGCCGATTGACCGGCGGGATACATAATATATATGTGCAGAAGCGCGCAGCTCCAAACACGTGGAAGAAAAACGTTTTGTCCTCCATGTACTGTGTAATTGGTTTGCTCTGAATCTGTTTTTTTTCTGCCCGATTTATTTTCTCACGCACTTCCACAGTGTACCACTGGAAGCGGCAGTGTTGTATTAATATCGATGTTGAGTTTAATACTTTTTAACCCCCCAAGAAAGTGGGGTGTGAAGAGTCGGGGGTTGAAATCTGAAGGGTTTTACGCACTGTGCAAAGGATTGTTGAGAAACGGTATAATTTCTAAAAAATGACGATAAGATTGTAGTGTGTGAAGGATTTTGTGTTCTCGCTTTCTGATTGGTCTCAGTTTTGTGAATATACTATGACCACCCTTTTCTTTTTTTAATTCTAACGGAGACTTAAGTCGCCTTTTTTCCTCTGCTAATTGTACATTGAACGATATATTTCAGTTATTTGGAAACTGCTCTGATGTACAAAATTAAGAAGCCGGCAGCAGCAGTTACCCTCCTTGAATGTAGTAATGTGTGTAATGCCCCGGTTTGCCGGTTCCGCTTTACAGTCGGTATCGCTTCTCGGCCTTTTGGCTAAAGATCAAATGGTAGTATCTGTTCTCTTATCAGTTTAATATCTGATATCGCCCCCTACCGGGAGCCATATATTAAATTGATTTTTGGAACAGGGAGATGGAATAGGGCTTGCTCGGCCCACTCCACGCATCGGTTCGGTATTGCAGTACTTCCGGGATCGTGCACTCCCACAAGTTCTGTGAAAAGAAAGATTAAAGAGGCATATTGATAGAAAAATGTGTTTTTGTCAGTGACACGCCACTCTACCGGGCACCATATATTAAATTGATTTTTGAAACAGGGAGATGGAATAGGGGCTTGCTCCGCCCACTCCACGTATCGGCCTGGTATTGCAGCACTTCCGGGATCGGTGCATCCTGACAGAGTTCATGACAGACTGTGGATGATGAACCTTGGTTTATATTCCGGTTGTAGAGACTGTCCGTGATTTGAGTTTCTCCTGATTGAATGAGCGACTCGAGTTGAACACTGCTTTGGCTTTCTTCCCCGAATGAAGTTGATGTGTTTGCATGTTGAGTTTCCAGCAACACACGAGTCACCCGCTTAGGTCCTTTCTCCCAAATGAAACGGAATCAAACAGGAGCGAGTCTCACAGGAATCAATGAGCTTCTGAAATGTATGTCGAGTTTGAAGCGCTTTTGTCCCTGAAGACCCCGCAGTCCTGCTCATGTCTCACAGATTGGACTCCAGATGTGAGAAGTTGTGAGAAGTTGAACTGGAGCACAGAGAATCATTTCCTTCTTCCAGGACAGAAACTCGGATGTGTTTTTGGTGGATGTGTTTGTGTTGAACTCGTGTACAGGACATACAGGGATCGGAACCGAGCGGTGCACTGCGGCTCGCTTCTCTGGAGCTGCTCGGACTGTAATCGACCAGCAAGTGGTGCTGCGATTTTAATATAAAAACACAAACCCAGCCCAGACAGTGGTGAGAGACGGGCTCTGTTACTGACTCGGAAAAAGTGACAGATACTGCCAACCACAAGCCTACCGGTCCACATTAGCCCCTGAAGGACCCTTGAGCAATGCAGCTCACCTCCGACTGCTCTCCAGGTGCTCAGTGTGTGCTCGTGCTCACTTTGGATGGGTTCAGGACCGAATCATTTCCCTTACAGCAGTAATATATTTAAGTCGAAATATTTTTAATATACACTTTGTAAACTGATATACATGAGTCAACTCATCATCTTATCATGTTGTTTGAGCTCTTCACAGTATTGTTCAAAGTTTATTCAACTAATTACATTTTTTTGTTGCAAATATTAGGAATTTCTTTCCTGCTGCTCTCAACAACTTGAAGATGTTCTTCAGTTTGGGCTGCTGTGAGATCATCTGCACCAAATTCCACTCCTCTTTTAGCACCATCATTTATCACATTCATATCAGCAATGTTAGTCACAGATGTCTGGTAAGAGTCCATTTCAACCCAGTTTCCAACATCTTCAAACAGAGATCTGTGTTTCAGCTTCAGGGTGTGGGATGTGAACCAGCAGACTGGGGGTTACAAGGTCAGCAAGAGATGTTTCAGTGATGATTTCTGTAGGAAATTTTGGTTTTCCAAACCCCAAACCAAATCGCTGTGCAGGTCTTGTGACGATCTCAGATGGTTTGAGAGCAATTCGCTTGGAAGCCAGACCTTGCTTTTCTTGTTCGGGTACAAAGTCACTAAAAAGTGCAAGGGGTTTCATATCACCAGTAAAGTACCAAAGGTGTCTTTTCATTGCTGTGATAACACTCTTTGTATCTCATGGATTAATGACATTATATGTAAGCAGTGTGTTGTACAGTAGTAGATCATCCTATCCAGGAGATCATCCATTTACACCCTTTGAACATTTGAAGCACCACTAGCAATACACCACTGTGACCGTGACAAAGTTCACAAAATCTCCACCCTTCTTTATTTGTGCTGGAGTTGTCACTGAGCGGGAGGAAGATTACACTGTTTAAAAAGGTCATACATGCCACAAATCGACTACAAGTCAGGAAAATTAAAAATCTAAATTTGCAGAGAATTAGAACCTGACAGTGGTCTCCCTAAATATGAACCAAATCACCTAAAATTTCAGGGGTTTTTGTATAATGGTACACTTTTAACTTGGGGACTTAGAAATCTATGACATAAGGAGGAAGATGATGCACCCTAACGTACGTACATACATAATGTATACAACACCTGTACAGTACATCTATTTACAGCCCTGTACATATATTCAGAGATGTACAGAAGGGTGCATGCAGGGTTGTAGTTGGGTGTATATGCGGGTACTCGCCGTACATATATATTCACTTATTTTAGTAGGTATCCGCACGGGGAGAAAAAAAAAAAAAAAATGAAAGTCATCATAAATGGATGGTTTTAGGTTCTGTTTGTTGGGTTAACTATTCCAAATCATCAGTCCAAATTTCATGCAATTATCTTGAACAGTTTGATAGACTGTTCTGTTCCCTCCACTTCAAGCCCCTGGCTTGGACATCATTTGGAGCACTTTTGGGGAGACTATGAAACAAGAATTATGACTTTCTACAAAACACTGAATGCCATATCTCCGTCATTTCTACAACGTGGTTCTGCATTATGGAATTTCGGGCCTCTCAGGTAATGGGTTTTGTTGTAAAAGCTGTTTCAAAATGCATTTTTTTCACATTATGGCAGCCTAAATTGGCAAAGTGGAGGCCGGTGGCGTAGTGGTTAGGTGCTGCACTCATTATCAGGAGGTTGTGTGTTCAAATCCCAGTTAGACCCCAGGAAAGGTCTTAACTGCAAGTGTGCCTCTGTTCTCCCAGCAGTATAAATGGGTACCAGGAAAATGTGTGTGTGTACACACACAGAAGGTAACCAACAATGGACCAGCATCCCGTCCAGGAGGAGTTGGACTAGTCACTTCACACTATGGAAACCGGGGATGAGCCACTATGACGTGGATGTAAAAACAGCAGGAACAATTACCGAAAATTAACAATTTTTGAAAATTGATTAAAATTTAACCAACCAAGTCAATACCTTGATACATTTGTTTAAAGGAAAAAAAAAAAAAAATACCTGCTTAATTCATTGGAGGCATCAGTTTTAAGCTATCTACCATGCCTTGGGGTTTAAAGGGGATCAGACTCGTGAAATTTGACAAAAAAAGCTGAAAATCAAATTTTGAAAATCCATTGAACTTCAAAACAAAACTATCAGGCTCTTGACTTGGTTGGTTGAAGGTATAATGACCTGCTTAATCCATTGGAACCATCAGTAGGCTATCTACGATGGTTTTGGCTGTGAAGGAGGTCAAATATGTTAAAATGGCAAAAATGTTGGAAAAGCTTAATATGTAATTATTTTGGAAAATTCAGAGTATTGTAATAAGTAATAATTGTAAAATTTTTCAGAGTATTGTACTCTTCACTGGAAAAAGAAATGGATCGTATGAACAAACAATCCTTTTATTGATAATGTTCATTCTACCTTGAGCGACGGGGCAGTGGCCTTGAGTACACATGCAGCAGGTGATTTTTGACAGGAATGTATGCGTTATAATAAGATATTAATTTTAATAATATAATAATTAATATTAATAATAATTAAGATTTCTCCATCAAAGCAGTCAAATAACCTCAGACTAAGTAAGAGTCTTGATTTACATCTGAGGAACATGTTGATTTTGAAATTACAATCCATAAATTAAATAAAAATCTATCTGAAGTTGGAAGTGCCAATTCCCTTCATGTAGAACCAGCAAGCTGAGTGACCCGATCAATTCGAAAGACAAAGTTTATGTTTATTGCAAGATTGCAACAAAACAGCTGCACTAGAAATTTTTATACACAAAAGGTTATATTCCGATCACAAATATTTTATAGGGCTGGGTATTGCCCAGCTTTTATGTATTGCGATATGTATCACATTATTGCAAGAATTTTAAATTAAGTGAGCCTGTCCATGACCGTATTTATTCTTTATTTCAAAAAGAGAAAACAACATTAAAACATTGTTTAGTCATTTAAATAAAAATTCTAAGCATCAGAAAAACAACCTACTAATGAAAATTTAATGTTTTAAGCTTTGGCACAAACATTAACAACTGAAATAGAACTGCATATCGAAAAAGATAAGCTATTTAAACATTAAATACACAAACATTAGAATAGTGTAAGTGCATCTAGTGCTTTTATTAGCATATTGTGAAGCCTTAATTATTAATGCATGCTTATTCAATTTTTAAGGCGGATTAAAGGTGGAGCATCATCCGCTCATGCACAGAACTGGACCATGCATGAGTAGTCCTCATCAGACCTGTGACCCTATGAGCAGTCGATTGATCCATTTATATATATGCGCATATGAATTCCATCATAGCGATGCCCACAGGCCTGCTGGATGCATGCAGCATGGATAGCACTTAGTGACACTGACGCTCAGGAAAGTCCATCAAACTTCACAATAACATGCAATATCGTTCATCATATAAATAACATTGATATCATTATGCTGGAGAGAAGTGGAATATAACTTAGTGGACTTCGAGACTGATTTAGAGCGTGTTCAGCCTGAGGCGGAGTCCACAAGTTGTGTGACATTTTTTTTTCCAGAGGCGACAGATGTTATTGCTGCATTTAGCAAAAACAAAAAACATGTATGGTTAATGCACCTTATTGGAGATCAGGTTCATGGGACCGGTACCTTCTTTTGCGCATTTAAAAATAAATGTTTAAGCGAAAATCGAGATGCAGAGGTCAGTAAATTTCTGAGGAATTAGCAACACGAACCGTGGTTTTGTTTTTACATGGAATTTCCGTATCCTATATAAAAACAAATTCTATTGATTGAAGACAAGAGGACGGAAACACGCTTGTGTCTGGATTGCATGCTGGGCCCTCTGCAGTCGCCATTCCCCCCCCCCCCTCAATGAAAGCACTACTTCCGGTTCAATTAGCTGGAATAGCTGATTTTTTTACTGTTCCAAGTTTTCCGAATGCATGTCAAAAAAAAAAAAGATTTTGCTTCAGAATATCGCAATACATTGTTTGCATGTTCGAACCGGTTTAAACCACTAAACCAGTTTTATTGCGCACTCCATTATTTTACTTACCTAGGTATGGAATAAATAGATCAGAAATGACGGTTTCCTACTTAGAAGCCGCCCATCACAGTTAAGTGGCATCTTGCCTTTTTTTAAGGGGACTTGAAATTGAATTGCCTGACACGTCAAAGTTCGCTTTATTCATGAGCTTCAATTCAAGTGTCGTTTGATAAAAATCTCTAAATTTTGCTACCCAGTTTGTGGGGGTTATATTCTAAAATTTCTCAAAAACTGGAAATCTTGGGATATTTATAAACATGAAGTTTTTTAAAAAACCCACGCAATATAGTCCTGACAAACCAGGTATGTATGGAAAGCGAGAGATTCACTGCTGAATATGGTAATGGTTGAGACCACCTGCGTCATATCGTCGTGGACGCACGAGCCGATTTTGTAGTACACTCTGAGATCTCATCAAAACAAAGGCTCTCTAATCAAGATCAGTGAAAAACACCACAAACTGTAAAATTGAAATGTTCATAGAAAAAGAACACGGTTGAATTTGGTACCACTGAAACAGGAATGATGCAGTCCATTTAGTACAATTCAAGTACAAGCAATGGGGTTGTTTCCCCTGAATCAGATTTTCCTCACTGGGCCAGCTAACGGACTTACATAGTCAGCATTTTACTGCACTCCGATTGGTTGGTCAGTGCATAACGAGCTGAACAGTCTGTCATACCCCAAACATAATATACATTGCTGTGCAAAAGTTTTTGCCCTGACCAATTTGATTTTTTTTTGCACATTTGACACATCCATTTCAGATCAAGCAAACCTAAATATTATACAAAGATAAACCACAAAATCCATTTGGGAGCGTTTATTTTTACTTATCTAGTCATTGGAATTGTTCATCTGACATTTATATGATAACTATTGTCAAAGTACATTACATGCATGAAATTTGCTTTGTGCTCTGGACACTTGTCGCCACTGTACAGCACCAGTTATTGCATTGTTCGAGCCTTTGATGCTGGGCGCCAAGCAGGAAGTAACTGCCGCCAAATTTTAATGTCTTATGACGCTGTCAGATTCGAACGCCGACCTTTTGGAGGATAAAGCGGACACTACCACCCGAGCTAAAATCCCTGATATGTGGCCAGGAGACATCCAGTTTTTAACAGACAACTTTTTACTTTTTTCATTTGTTCATTATTTTGACAAAATATTGCAAAATCTGACTGATTTATTTTGTGTTACAATTTCTCATGTGTACACTAATTGTGTTTTCAATTGGCTGCCCCTTTTATTTGCTTATTTTTATTTATTCATTCGGTTTAACCTCTTAATCCGTCATCCTCAGCATGTTTAGTTACCTTATACTGCAAACTTGGTCAGTGGTTACTGTAGTCCATATGGATGCAAGAATGTGTACTGTTTCTCTTACCTCCACATTACACATCATGCTTTGCAAGATTTCATTTATTTGTGTTATCTTGTGTTTTTCTTGATGGTATTCAGTTAGTCTACACAGTCTTGATTATCTAAGGATAATGTGGCCTGGAGTTGGGGGTTCGAGTCCCACTCTCCACAAGGTTGTCACCATCTCCCCCGTGCAACTAACTGGGTTATCAAAGGCTGAACATTTCTCTCCCTGTCTATGGTGAGAGGCATGTAAAAATGCTTTAATCAAGAGTCGGCTGCATAGCCGTCAGCGTGTTTCTGCCCCTTGCTTAAAAGGACTGTCAGGAAGGGTGTCTGATGTAAAAGCCTATGCCAAATCAAACAGATTATTCACTGTGGTTAAAAAGAAGAAAAAAAAATCCATTCTGTTATTCAACTTGTTCTCGCTGTTTTGAATTAGACCCCGAGGGGCGCTTGACCTTGATCTCCTGCAGTTGCTGGCAATTTTCACCAAATGCTGCATTTTATTTCACACTCCATAACTGAAATGTAGAGCAATTCAAGAACAGTTATTTATATAATTAATTACCAAACATTTAAACTACAGAACATGTTTTTATTCTTTCAAGTTTATTAACTCTAGAAGTACCAAAATGTTAAAGCTCAAAATGCCAGTCAGCCCTTCAATATCGCGGATAATGTAGACCAGACCTGGCCGCGATATTCAAAAAACCGCGAAGTAGGAACACCCTTTCATTTCTACCATGTGTCATTTCTATACATGTTTTCGTCTATACAATATCAAGAAGTGTATATTTAACGCCAGTTATATGCATATGTAAAATACTGTAATGTATTTATATATAAATTCTATTTAAATATTAAGTACTGTACTCACCTCTGACAATAGCTCTTCTCTGCGGTGCAGGACGCTCACAAACACCAAGATCACCAAAAAATCCCACGGAATGTGTGAGGCAACAGCGTCACGCCGCCTAAGCCAATCAGCTTAAGTAGATTGAGTTGAGTAGGCGGTCCCTGCCTGAACTGGGGAGTGAGGGGCACTTCAGTCTGTTTGGAAACACTGGCCTGCCTTTGAGTCCCTACCTTCCACTTGCTTACATGAGGTTTCAGCACGAATTTATGAATATATAAATATTTTATTTATTAAAATACTGCGATGTACCAAGACCGCGATGCTCAGATCGCAAAGTGGCAAAAAAAAAGCCACTTTTGATATTGAAGGCAGAAACTATCAAATTGCATGAGGCCCACAGTTTTTTTTTTTTTTTTTTTAAATGTCACCGAGGTCAAATTTGGGTCACATGATCTCATTTTTAAAAGATTGCCACCCACATTTTCTCTTGGTTAACGTTTCCTTAGGAGGAGATTATATAATTCCTAAGTTTTCATAAATGAAAATGTGGAGGAGATAGCCAAGCTGTTCCAAATATGAAAACAAAAATTCCTTCATCTTGATCTTACATATTGGGTATTCTTACTATATTCTGAATATGTTATGCTATAATCTATTAACAGTTTGGATGTAATGGCTTTACTCTTATGAAAACATTTTAAATGATTTCAAGTGGGTAATGTCAAGTGACGAATATCCAAGATGGTCCCCAAAGCAATATGAAAACGAGAAATTCTTAAATTGTAAACATTTTAATATATTGTTAATATTACATCAAGTCATGTATAATACAACATCCAAGGAATAAGAGTAAAATAAATCTAGATTTTATATTGATTGACAATTAACAATAACCGCAAAAGTAGAGGAATATACACATTCAAATCTGAAACAGCAAAAAAAAAAATAAATGCTTTCTATATCATATACAAAGGGTCACTTTACAAAAGTCTCAAAAAAAGCAGCAGGTTGCAAAATGCATTTTCCTAAAATTTTTATATCTGGATACAAAACAAGTTCACGTTACGAAAGCGCCATCTTAAATTCAAATGCACCATTCAAACAATGTACGAGCTGCTCTCCCATCAATGAGGTTCAAACATCCTGCCCCGCTGGCCTCCCATTGGGTAGGAGGGATGACACAGCTCCCTCCTATTGGCTATTATGGAGCGTCATCTACCATAATGCTTTTTGTGTAAAGGACAGAGTTACTGTTTTATGCTTTATTTCTTGACTGAGGCTTTTAACCTTCCATAAACATTTGTAAGATTAGAACTCCGCTAAGAAGACGTGGTCAAACACACGCGTGTGTCATTTCCAGTACCCCCCAGTGCAGCTAACTGGGTTATAAAAGGCCAGCCATGTCTCTCACTGTCTATGCGGAGAGGCACGTAAAAGAACCATTGCGGGCTTTCACAAAGAGTACGCTGTAAAGCCGTCAGCGTGTTTGTCCTTTGCTAAAAGGGTTGTGTCAGGAAGGGCATCCAATGTAAAACCTATGCGAAATCAAATGTGAGAATCATTTGCTGTGGCGACCCCGGAAAAAAGCCCAAAAGAAAGAATTCCATCAAGACGAATTTGGTTTGCTGCTGGAAAGTATGTGGGACATTGTGCAAGTCAGAGGAAAAAACCTGCTTGTTTGTTTGTTTTAAGAGACAAAAAGGTCCTTAAATGTATTAGAGAACTAAAAGTGCAGGATGTGCGAGACGAAGGCAACCAGTGCTACACAATAATTGGCCATATTGTTGAAAATGGTGATCGAGTTTTGGGGAAAATTTGCCTTCAGTGCATGTGATTCAAGCATCTTACTTTTGTTTGTTAAAGTTACATGTTCTACAATTACTTCTTACAAATGATTATGGTGTTCTTTGGCGAAATCCTCGTGGACAAGTTTAAAATGCGTTTTCTGCCCGATTTATTTTCTCCTGCAATCCTACGGTTGACCACTGAGCGGCAGTGTTGTATTATTGCGTGTTGAGTTTAATACGTTTCACCCCCTCCGTCCAGGAAGTGGGGTGTAAATCATTTAAAATACAGTAGGTTTGAATTTTAACTGAGACTCAAGTCTCCTTTCCTCTGCCAATTTTACTTTGAACAATATATTTTAATTTGTTCTGATGCTAAAATTGAGACTGCAGCATTTACCCTCCTCGGATTTAGTAATACGTGTAATGCCCCATTTGTCGTTTTTCCACTGCCGGTATCGCTGCTCAGCCTTTTGGCTAAGATAAGTCAAAGCATGGACGGAGAAGGTGACTTCCGGCCGGCCCGAGTGGTGCAGCTTCGAAACACAGTGAGAGTAGAGCTGAAAGTCGAGGCGACGGCTGAGATGAAGAAAAGGTTTGGCTGGGACTCTGGGACTGGATGGTGCTCCTACAAGAGCAATGCAAGATTGTGCCGTCAAAGATCCTGTGTCTTCAGGACTTTGCTAAGGCTGGCTTCATGGATGTCACCTTTTCACCGTATAAAGGAGTGCATCTCCTTCTTCGAGGAGCGTGTTCGACAGCAAGGAGAGGAGATAATGCAGGGCCTCCGGCTGGTGCCCCCGTTTGCGATGGATGAGGTTCCAATCACTGTCCACTCTCTACAACCCGTTCGTGGCAGAGGAGGAGGTGCCAGGAACCTTTGGACAGTACTGTGTGGTGGTATCAGAGGGCGAGAAGATCCGGGGCCAGTTCAGGATCTGGAGTGGCAAGAGGCGCTTTCAGGGCAAGGCTTAAAGTAGACCCCTCGGCTGAAGGAGGTCTTGTGCCACGCTAGCGCCAGGCAGCTTCATGATCGGGCTGCATTGAGGGTTCCTGCACTACCCTGGGCAACCCTCTATTGCCGAAGATGCAGCAGGGTGAGGCACAAGAAAGAGGCATGGATGGGGCAGAGGTGCGGAGCGGAGGATCATATGGCAGCCGAATGCGAGGCGCCAAAGACCTGCAGGCTGTGTGGCAATCACCTGCCCAGAAAAGAGCAAGGCCTCACGCGGGCCTACTCCACGAGCAAACCCAGGCACCAAAGTTCAAGAGAGGGAGCAGGAAGCGGCAGAGCAAAGAGCAGAAGGGAGGAGGTAACAAAAGATATGGGGAGGGAGCAGCAGAGCCAGGAGCTGCTGCAGGAGACAGCACAGTCTCTGTGGACACCCCTCTGCCTTGACAAAGTTCTGGAAGGGGAAAGTGGTAGGACTAGCCCATCAGTGGACTGGTCATCGATGGAATTCCCCGGAGAGCTAGAGGAAAAGGAGGACACACCTCATTCAGCAGATCATAGAGGCAGGATGTAGGGTGGAGGGAAGGACAGCAAAGAGCACGGGAAAAGGCTAATTGGGAATTTGATGTGTATGAAGTGGGAAACAGTGGGGATGTGGAGGAGGGGAGAATGGACCCAAGTCCTTCCAAGGCAACAGAAGATAATGAGGGACAGGGCAGGCAATGAGTGAGCTAAACATGGCAACACTGAATGTAAAGGATATTAAGCAGCCGGGGAAGAGGGCAGCAGTCTTTGAGTTTCATGCCTGTTCAGTGCAGAAAGGGAAGGAGTTTGCAAGGGGGTGGGAACTCTAAATCCCACGAATGGGTCATAGACCAAGTAGTGTCTGTGGTGCCAGGGAGGGTGATCTGCATGGATGGACATGGAGAAGGATTGAGGTCAGGGCAGTAGGGGTATACGCGCCACCATGGAGGGCAGAGAGGAAGGTTTTTTTTTTTTTTTCGGGGGTTGGAACACATATGGTGCACCAACAGGGTGCTGCTGGTGGGGAGGGAAGGAAGGAGCAGAGCTAGCACAAGCTGTGGAAGGAGCAGGGCTGGTGGATGTGTATAGGGCAGTGGACCTCAAGGGGAGGGGTACATGTCCCAAGGTTCCAACGAGGGGGCTCACAGCTGGACCTGGTGTTAGTAGGGCAGAGGGTGAAGGTACAGGGGTGCTGCCTAAGGCCATTTTGGGCCTCTGACCACTGCCTAGTGGTCAGAAAGGTCCTTATGGAAGGGGGGGGGGATGGGGCAAAGGGAGGTGGAAGCTGAACGTAACAGTCCTGAGCAACCTGAGGTTTTGCGGGGTCTTCCGCCTTCTGCACCAGGGGTGGTGGGAAAATGAGGATATTGTATGCCACACGGGCGGAATGGTGGGAAGACCTCAAGAGGAGGGTGGCCACAGTTGACGGCACAGACGAGGAGAGAAAAGGTCAGGGGGTGGTCAGAAGAGCTGGTGGCAGCCTGACACGGTAAGGACCACGATAGAAATAGGAGGGCCAGTGCAGCTCTCAAAGCTTACTATGAGGCGGAGGCTAGGGGCTACATTGTACAAGCTGGGAAACCGCAGGCCGGGATGAACGGCCAACACGCAGCTTCTTTAACGCAGTTAGGAGGCAGCAGCGGGGGTCGATTATTGAGGGTCTGCGGGGGAGGGCAGGTATGGAGATGACCGTGGAGGGGATGCCACAAGGGCCTTCTACTAGGACCTCTTTGGGGTCAGGCCCAAACTGCTAGACCGGGTAGAGGGGTTCCTGAAGGCCATCGAGGGCCGGCAAGAAGGGACAGCAGGGGAGCACTGGAGTGCCAGATCTCCCTAGAGGAGATTGGAGGTGGCCACACTGAAGACCGGCGTAGCTCTGGTGGGGGGGCAGCCTGCCAGTCGAGTGGTACAAGAGGTTCTGGATGCTGGTCGGCCCCAATTTGATGGGAGTGTATAGGGAGGCCATGGCAAGAGGGCTGCTGCTCCCATCTGTGAGGGTGGGTTACATGGCCCTGCTGCACAAAAAGGGACCCAGAGAGGAGCTGGCAAATTGGAGGCCAATCATCTTGCTAACGGCTGACTACAAAATACTGGCCAAGCTCCTGGTGCCGTGCCGAAGACAGGTGATGGCCCGGCAGTGCACCCAGACCAAACGTGTGGTGTCTCAGGGGCGCAAAAGCAGCACGAAGTCTAGCGCTGGTCTGCGACCTGATAGCATGGGCCAAGCAGCTGGCACCGCTAGCAGTGCTAAGCCTGGACCAGGAAAAAGCATTTGACAGAGTGCCGCATCGCTCATGTTCCAGGTGCTGGTTCGCATAGGCTGCACGCCGGGTTCATAACCATGGTGAACCTGCTGCACGAGGGCGCAGGCGAGCCGGGTTATGATTAATGGGTATAACAGTTAATCAAGCAAAAAGAGAGGGGTGAGACAGGGATGCCCGCTTTCGCCAATGCTGTATGTACTGTACCTCGAGCACCTTATCAAGGCTTTGAGGAGGGAGCCAGCCTTCGTGGGTATGCATGTCCCTAGGTCAAAGTCAGTGTATGCGGATGACGCCACGCTCCTGGAGCACCCAAAAGGGACTCATGCGGCAGCGAGGGTACTGGGGGCCTTTCCGGAGGCCACCGAGCCCGAGTGAACTACAGTAAGTCAGCGGCCCAGTATGTGGGAGCATGGGCAGGGAGCAGACAGGAGGTACCAGAAGGCTTCGCTACTTGTGCGGATGGCTTAAATTCCTAGGCCTCCCTTTCTGGAGGGAAGGTAGCGCCCAGAAGAACTGGGAACAAGCTCTGGCAAAGGTCAGGGTGAGAGTGGAAGAATTGGGGGGGGGGGGGGCGCTCACTCTCTGGGCAGGTGCTGGTGACAAGTGCTGAGCTGCTTGCCAGTATAAACCACCTGGTGCATGTCTTCCCAGTCAAGTTTGTAGTGGGGAGGCAGCTCGAAAGAGCCATTTTCTCATTCGGGGCAGGAGAAGTGAGCGGGTCAGCCGGGGCAGGATGATAATGGAAACGGAGAGGGGTGGCATGTTGCCCCCTCAAGATCATTTCATTGAACATGGCTTTTTTGGTCCAGTTAGTCAGGCGGGGAGGAAGGACATGCCGCAACACTGCTGGCCAGGTTCTGATGGGATCTCACCCCGCGGGCAGCAATTCCCTGAAAGGGACGGGGCCCTCGGTCGCACTCGACCACCCTCCACACTACAAAAAGGCGGCTGACTGTGCGGATCGGCCCATGGAGCCTGGTCGACAGCCAGATTCTTGACCACAGGAGCTCTACAAGAGGTGGAGGGACACGTATGTGGAGTTGGTTACGACGTAAACACCCCCCCAAGGGCTCGGGATAAACTGGGCAGCCATGCAGCCCAAGTGGTTGGATAGCGGGAGGAGAGACCTGCACTGGTTGGGAGCCCTGAGGCACCTCCCAATGAGGAAGCGGCTATTCCGGCAGGGCATTAGCCACACGCCGCTGTGCCCAGTAGGGTGTGGGGGCGAGGAGACGGAGCACACCTTGTCGTCGTGTCCCCCAAGGGGAGGGGAAGTGCTGCACCGGGATCTGGTCCTTTATGGAACTGGGTTAGGGACCAAGAGGCCAGAGGTGGCAAAGCCCCTGTGGCAAGCCATCTCAGTGGCGAAGAGTGTCTGGTGGGGCACGAGATGTGGCTGCCTCAGGAGCCCAGACCCAAAGGTGGACCAGGAGGGGGTGTTTGCAACCTTCAGGGCAAGGTAGGGATGGCAGCAAATAATGGGGTGGGACAGCCGGGGGGCACCCTGGGTGGCCACGAGAGCAAGGGAGAGGAGGGGACTTTGGGGAAAGGCCTCCCCCCCCCTTTTGAAAGGGTGGCAGGCAAAAGGGCAGGGGGGAGTCCATTGGAGAGGGGGTAATGAGGTCATGTCTAGGCTTTGTGTAAAATGTATGGGGAATTAGTTCCGTTGGAAGAGGTAGCTTGGTGCCAATGTTATTTTTCCAGAGAGAATAGACCCAAGAACAGGTGAGGGCTGGGGGCAGGCATGGAAACAACCGTGGAGGGGATGGAGTCATACGGCAGGACCAGGTAGAGGGGTTCCCGGAGGCCATGGAGGGCCGGCTAGCAAGGGGACAGTGAGGGAACATTGGTATGAGCATGGCTGCCTCAACCTTCTCCAAGATCTGGCTCCCCAAAGAGTGGCATAGCTCCCAGTGGAGATGGCTTGCCAGTCAAATGGTATAGGAGATTTTGGATGCTGGTCAACCCACAATCGATGGGGAGGTATATTGGGAGGCAAGGGCAAAAGGGCAGTTGCCATCATCCGCAAGGGTGGGCTACATTGCCCTGCTGCTCAAAAAGGGACACAGGGAGGAGCTGACGAATTGGAGGCCAATCAACTTTGTTGACTGCCGGCTACAAGATACGAGCCAAACTCCTTGTTCTGCGCCTGCGACAGGTGATGGCCCAGGCAGTGTACCATGACCAAACATGTGGTGTCCCAGGGCACATAAGTAGCATGAACCTAGCACTGGTCCGCAACTTGATAGCATGTGCCAAGCAACCCTGGACCAGGAGAAAGCATTCGACAGTGTCGCATGCGTTTATGTTTCAGGTGTTAGAGCGTGTGGCCTATGAACCAGAGTTCATAGCTATGGTGCACCTGCTGTACAAGGGTGCGGCGAGCCAGTCATGATTAACAGGTACAACAGTTGATCGAGCAACGAGGAGGGGCGAGACAGGGATGTCCGCTTTCACGGATGCTGCATCTCAAGCCCCTTATCGAGGCTTTGAGGAGGGAGCCCACCACCATGGATGAACATGTCCCCGGGTCAAAAGGTCAGAGTCAAGGTGGCAGTGTACATAGATGATGCTACGCTGTTCCTGAGCACCATGGGGGACTTCGTGCGGTGGTGAGAGTACTGGGGGCCTTTTCAGAGACCACTGGGGACCGAGTGAACCACAGTAAGTCTGCTGCCTTGTATGTGGGAGTATGGGTATTATGGATGAAGGTACCGGAAGCCTTCGCACTGTGTACAGATGGCCTTAAAATTCTGGGGCCGGTTGTTCAAAACCTGGTTAACCCCTAATGGCTGGTTAAATTTTTAACCCATGGCAGCTAACTGACTGTTAAATATGGGTTGTTCAACGCATGGTTGGTCACGTCAAAAGTTAACTGGTGTTTAACATTACTGGTTAGCACTAAGGGGTCATGCAACATTTTCAAGCGGACAAAACGCATTACACTGGGGGCAAGATGTCTGTACGCTTTTTATTATAAAAATGTCAATCAACAATACATGCACTCGTGAAAATATATGTGTGCGTACGTTTGAAACTCTCAATGCGCGATTCACCAAACACCTGCGGTGTTGCATATCTGCAAAGAATACCACCCAACCCAGTATCGGCTATTGAAACAAAGGCAGCTGATCATGGGCAGTTAATGAGGACATCTGGAGAAGAGAAGGGGTATCACTAATACAGGTTGTGGTGGGGGCAGGGTTGGTCGACATGGATAGGGCAGTGGACCCTCAGGGGGATGGATATACATTCTAAAGTGCCAATGCTGGCCTGATCTGTGAGCAAGTGCAGGTACCAAAGCCTGGAGGTGGCAGGAGCAGGAAGTGGCAGAGTCATGCACGGAGGGGATGAGAGATGGGGAGGAGGAAAAAAAAAAAAAAAAAGGGGGGGAAGAGGCAACAGAAGACCCCGATGAGCAGGAAGTTCAGGGGCAGGACATAGCACACGGTCCCGGTGAACGCCACTCAGCTTCAATAGCATGCTGGGGAGGTTTGCCGAGCCCATCAGTGGACTGGTCGTCGAGGGAGTTCAGAGGGTGAGGGGAAGTGGAAGACATGGAGCACATCCTTATCCAGCAGACCGGAGAAGTTGGAAGCAAGGTAGAGGGAAGGGCAGCAAAGAGAGCACAGGAGGAAGGGAATAGAGAATTTTACAAAATGGGAAGTAGTGGAGATATGGAGAAGGAAGGAAGGCAGGGAGGTGGGGCCAAGAGCAAAAGGGGGAGAGCAGTGGCAAAAAAGGTCGGTGGGGAAGAAAGAAAGGGAGAAGCTGCAACAAGGGCTGGGGAGGCAAGCGCAAGCTAAACAAAACAAAACTGCAAGTTGTAGGATTAAATTTCTACTTTCCTGACATTATATGAAGGTCCACCAAATGCATTTAGTTATTGTTTTTGATTGGACTTTATGACTCTGTGGTGGCCTCTGCAATCCTCTACGCTGCCATCTGCTGGGCCCCGGGCAGCACAGAGCAGGACAGAAAGAGACTGAACAAGCTGGTCAGGAGGGCCAGCTCTGTCCTCGGCTGCCCACTGGACTCTGGAGGAGGTGGGTGAGAGGAGGATGGTAGCAAAGCTCACATCCATCTTGGTCAACAGCTCTCACCCACTGCACCAGACTGTAGAGAAGCTGAGTCGCTCCTTCAGTGGACGACAGACATCCTCAGTGCAGGAAGGAGCGCGACCGCAGGTCGTTCATTCCCACCGCTGTCAGACTGTACAACACCACTTTGTAACTGTCTGTGAAAATACCGGTTATGTGCAATAAAAACACCGTGCACTTTAATCAACCACATCTACCCCACTGACTGTGAACCATATCAACCCATCTACTCTGCACTCAGATACATTACACTTGAATATAGGCCAGTCTACAAAGTCGTTCCCTTCTTTTCTTTTATTGTTTATTAATTTATACTATTTATGTATCTACTTATTTATTTACTTATATAATATATGTATGTGTGTATGTTTGTATTTGTATCTATTTTTGCACCCCCTACTGATGGTATAATAAAGCTATATCTTATCTTATCTCTTTCATTGGGGAATGCAAAATCTTCCCAGAACCAGCATCACCTCACTTCAAAATTCATAATAATTCTGATACTTCTGGTGCGCTTTAATTTTGCAAATTGATGCATCGTATAAGGCACTGAAACCAGAAGTGCAATCAGCCATTACACATTCAAGGTCATCGACACGAAGGGCTATGTGACACCAGTACAGAGGAACTATCGAAGAAAAGCAAGGCTGAAAAAAGGTGTGTTCAGTTGAACCCAGAGTGGTGTCATTTCAAGTTCCATGGACTTGTTGGTGTTTTGACATGGATTGAAATCTTGAAGGCGAAGATTTATAAGGGTTACTTCGCCTTATGTTTTAGGGGCTGTGTAAGACAGGAAGTCAGAAAAATTAAAAAGCAGCAAAGGCACCTAAAGGCAAAGCAACAAGGGTCTAAAGCAGTGAGGTAATATTATGAATTCACCACATAATTAACTGAACTCGACTAAACCTTCAGTTTTTACTTGGTTAACAGATAGCACCATCCAAAGCAAAATGTCAAAATCAGCAGCAGAAACTGCTGAGAAGTGGACACGGAACTTAAAATGCCATCCTGATATACCACAAGTAAAACAAGACTTGAATGAGAAAATTGTAAAATGCCAATGAACAAAGACGTTGTTGGCAGGTTTCTTGGACTGTTCGATGAACTCCAAGGGTGACAAGACCGAATAAGAAAAATTACTGAAGCTTTGGGAGAAGCTGAAATTTCCCCTTTTGAAACGGTAGTTTTCAGCAAAGGTTGATAAGCTGATAAACGATTTAGAAAACATAGAAAAAGAGGAAAGGTCAAGAATTTGGGGGGAAAAAAAAAAGTCACAAACAATAGGAACTTGGCTTTGGACTCCACAAAAACAAGTGGAATCAGGAGGCCAAGTAGAGTATACAACTGAGAGGGTGGCACCCATGTCAACAATCCATACTTCAAAAATGTCCACAACGCTTACTTGAACTGAGTGATTGCTCTGTGCAAGCCAAGTGTTTACATCAGAGTCAAGTTGTGATGAGGGAAACCTCACCAGTGAATTTGATCCTGAGGCAATTCCAGAAGAAGCTCCAGTCAAACGTAAAAGAGGTCACTCAACGCCTGCTGCGAAACTGAAAGGTCAAATATTCTCAGGTCATTCAGAAAACAAACATTCCGTACAATTTGTCAGAAGAGGGGATAGATGTGCCAACACCATCAAAATCAGGAGTTTAGTGTTGAATGATTGAGAACGCAACAGAAGAAATTCTCAGAAAAGCATTTTTGCAGCAAGAAAATTCTCAAGAGTACCAGGTTATCTGTTTAAAAGAACTCCGCTAGAACTCTCCACCTTGGCATCTTGGCTTGTAAAGTGGGTCAGCAGATGACATCTCTGCACCACTCCAAGTCCTGCTTGATGAATACAATGTATGGAACAGTATTTGAATGATTCTCTGACAACAGCAGTAATACTGTACTGGTTTATAATAAAAGTGGTCTTGCCATCAGGCTTGCACATCAGGCTTCAATGAAAATTTCTCCAGAAGGGACTCACAGAACCTCAGTTTTCTGGTCGTCAACACCATGTCCCTGATCTTTTACTGTGGCATGCATTAGACCTCTATTTTCCAACATAATCTCCTTCACCTGATATAAACTACAAGTTCAATGAAATATTTTATGATGATCTTCAAAAGGCATATTCTGGTCTCACAATCATGCCCAAGAATCCTGGATGGAGGAATGATCAACTTCCTCTTTAAACTCTGAAGCATACAAGTTTGACCAAAAAAGAAAAATGGCCTCAAATTAAAATGGTGCAAACTGCCTTCACTTCAGTGCTAGATGAAATTCCAGAGGAACTTTTGCATTAATTGCCTTTTTCCTCCTTCCCAAGTGGAGAGATCACTAAACTCACTTGTACTTGGGCACAGGTCAGATTTTCTAATCAGCACTAGTCGCAGAATGTTTACAATGACCCGTTCTCCGCTATCTCACAATTTAAGTGCTCCAAAGGTGTGAAATGCTTCACCACTCATTGGGTAAAGGAACCTTCACTGCTTGATGTGCCTTGCTCCAACATAGTGGCCAAGAGGTGTAAACCTGATGGAGCAGATCCACGCCACTTGCAAACCTGACAAATATCTGTCCTCTAAATTTATCATCAACACTAATTCAGAAATTTCAGACTCTTGCTGCAGATCTTTAATAGTATATTATTAACTTCATTTGCAAATGTATTGGTTAATTTTAATAAGAAATCTGGTTGAAAAATCTATGATTTGATATTTTAGCAATGTGGGGCTTTTTTGCAGGTGTCATTTGTCGGGTTTAAATAGTAAATTGCTTGAGGGGAATGATTTTTTTTAATGCATGAACAAAAGGTTATTTGAGAGTTTTAAATTAAGGTCCATCATTTAAAACCATAGGCTTAGAAATCTAATTAGTAATAACCCTAGAAAGGGGTATTAGACAGCCTGTCACGAGTGATGGTCTGATTTTGAAAGGTGGAAAGATTGGAGGTGTTTTCAGGAGTGCCATGTTCACTCAATTGGTGTTTTTGGTTTGGTTGAAAGGGACTTGTTAGCTGCTAGTTATCCAGCTCCTACCTTTATCATTTTCATGACTCATACTCAGTTATGCGCTACATTTTGGCATGGTGACTGCCAAGTGCCCTTGGAAGACTTGATGTTTCAAGAAGCAATACTGAGAAATGTGGATGTTATGGGCACTTTTCTGCTGTTGGGGTGTTAAAACCACCGACTTTGGATGTCTTCTCAATCAGCACCCAAGCTCTGATTGCAATGGAAACCAATCAACCACTGGTGTATGCCAAGGACAGGCTATTGTTAATCAGATAAATCGGTGCACCCACTCCATTGTCCTCCAATCAGTATAGACAGTCTGTAGTTGAAGGGGATTGTAAGAAAGTTGCAGATCTGGACGAAAGGTGAAAATCTAAAAATCTGTACATCTAACCAGGAACTTCAACAAAAGGAAAACAGACAAACCTCTAAACTTCTCCTCAGTGTTGTTCTTTGGAATGCACAATCTTCGAAAAAATAAGACTATTGAAATAACCGACTCAGAACATGACACTGAGGTGTTATTCTTGACTGAAACTTGGCTCAAAGAGGCAGGATATGAAGCAGCAATAGTGGAAATGACACCACCTGGATATGGTCACATGCACATCCCTCATCAAGGAAAAGGAGGTGGAGTTGCAGGAATCCACAAGGGCTGTCTTGTTGTGGAACAAATCAGAGCAAAGACTTCATTCTCTACCTTTGAACATTTGGAAGTAAGCTTCAGCTCATTTAACAACACTCAGTTGTTTGTATACATCAGCCACCACCTACTTCTAAAAGCAAACTTGCGCCTGGGGAGTTTTATATGGATTTATCAAGACTGTTCGTCTCAAAGGACACCTACCCTGAACATTAAGATCTCCAATGTATATGGTATGTGTCCTTTGACTCAGCAACAAAAGTTCTTGTGACAAACATTTAGATAAGAATAAATTGTCAAAATTAAGCCATAAAAAACATGTCCACAATTTGATAAAAGGCCACAAACGCAATTTTCACAGGTCATTTTGAGAAACGACAAAATGACTTTGCATGTGCAATTTCGTGGAAAACAGGTTAGTCTGTCTGTATTTAAACATGCCTTTATGAGAAAATTCTTCATTGTTGATACAGACATTCAATAAATGCCACCAGAAAAAACATTGAATTGTGAACCGGAAAATGCCTCGACTTTCTGAAAATGACCGATGGTGGGCTCTTGGAATGCTCCAAGCCAGAACCACCTCATCGATTTAATATCCATAGGAACACCGTGTGGAACCGGCACCAGCAAACCAAGCAAGTCCGAGATTGCTCCCCACAGTGGCTCGACCACCGGTAACGACAGGACAACTGGATAAGACAGGTACATCTCTGGAACTGGTTCCAAGCAGCATCAGTCACAGCATTAAGGTGGAGATCGTCAAACCGTGCCGTGACTCTTATGGCATTTTGGGATCATTGCAAGACGTCCAGCAAGAAGGCCCAATTCTCACCTTTCAGCATCGACAACGGCACCAACATTGGCCAAGATGGCATTTGAGGTGGCCATTACGTCAATGGAACAGAGTCCTGTTCACAGATGAGTCCAGGTTCATGTTGAACAGAGCCGACAGCCATGTACAAGTGTACTGTCGACATGGTGCGCGTTACATTAACAACGGTGTTATGGAAATCGATCGCTTTGGAGGCAGCAGTGTGATGGTCTGGGGCAGCATAACGGCTACACACAAGACAGATCCGATAGTCATTGCCGGCAACCTGTAATGGGCAACGATACTGGGATGAAGTGCTTCAGCCAACGGTTTTACCGTTCATAAGGCAACAAAGACCAGGAATGGCGTGACAGCAGGACAATGCGCAGCCACATGCTGCTCGGATTGTTCAACAGTTCCTGGCACAGAACAATGTCCATGTCCTTCCCTGGCCAGCAAGATCCCCAGACTTGTCCCCTATCGAGCACGTCTGGGATGAAATGGATCGACGCCCGAGACATTCCCCGAATCCGCCTGCAACGTTTCAGCAACTGCAACAATGTCTCCATCAGATCTGGAATGACATCCCACAGTGCTGCCATGCACGGCTTGCTGATTCGATGCAACGGAGAGGTGTTGCCTGCATCAACGCAGCTGGTGGTCATGCTTGATATTAGAGTGTGAACTTGGAATTGACCCCTACAACATTCAAATGACCATTTAACCCGAGGAAAGAATAATGAAGGTCCTTGCCAGATGTATAAAAAGTCACATTTTGCTCTTTTATTTCACAAAACTGACATAAAAGAGCAAAATGTGACTTTTTATACAAGTCTGAATGGCGTCAAGAACTTTTGCTGTTCAGTAGATGTACCCATTCATCAGTCTGGTTACATTCTGGATCACCACACGACTCCATGGCGTAGCCCTGAAGTGGTTTCAGTCCTATCTGACAGATAGGAGCTAACTTGTATCCATTGCAGATCAACTTTCCTGCAAGACTGTACTGTCATGTGGTGTACCTCAGGGTTTGGTCTTCAAGATCCAGTCCTTTTTCTGATTTATACAAGCTAGCTTCAACCAGTCAGTCATCGATAGTTTCAGCATCTCAAATTCTTACGCAGAAGACTCTTGGCTAATGAATTTCTTCTTACCCACTTCTCAATCGTCAGCCCCCCAACAATTGGAACTCTGCACCGCTGGAATAAAATCATGGATGAAGGGCCGAACATTAAGATTGAATGACAAAAAAAAAAAAAAAAAAGTCTTACTTGTTGGACGGAAACATCATCTGGCTGATCTCCAGAAAGAAGTCACTATCAGATCAGCAAGCCTGTCAACATCTGTACTCGTGAAGGATCTTGGAGTCTGGATTGAATCAGACCTTTCACTGCAAGAGCATGTCAACAGAATCTGTAAACCATGTTTTCATCTCAAGGCCATAGGCAACATCAGGAAGTACATTACAGCAGAGCATGCCCACATCCTAGTCAGATGTCTAGTATTATCCAGATTGGACTACTGCAAGGGACTGCTGTTTGACCTCAAACAAAATCTCTGAACTACGAAAAGTGCAAAACATGGCTGCAAGAATCATTTCACTGAAAACAAATTTGACCACATCTCTCCTGTTCTCAAATCCCTTCATTGGCTACCAATTTAGCCAAGAATCAACTTCAAAATTCTCTGCACCACCTTCAAGCGTCTCCACAAACAAGCTCCAGAATACCTTGAAGGACCTATCACAGAATACACCCCATCAAGATTTCTCTGGACCGCGAATCAGCACCCGTTACAACTCCCCAGATTCCACCTGTCTTTCGGTAAAAGATATTTCTCTTCTGCAGCACCAACTCTCTGGACCTCTTTACCAATAGAAATTAGACACCGAATCGCTCTCAAGTCAAAACCCATCTGTTCTCGCTGTGCATATGGCTGACTGAACCTCTTATTTCAGTGCATCGAGCATGCACTCGTGAGTGGATATTTTGGCACGTAACAAGTGACATTACACAATTCAGGAAGGGTAGCAGTTTAAGGGGGTGGGGAGTGGGAATTCTGTTTAAATCCAATGACTGGGTCATAGACCTAGTTGAGTCGGTGGTGCCAGGGAGGGTGATGTGTGGATGGGACATTGAGAGGGGTGGAGTTCAGGGCAGTATAGGTGTATGCACCTCTAGAGAGGAAAGTTCTTTTTTAAGGGGATGGAGGACTTATTGTGCACCAACTGGTTACTGCTGGTGGGGGGGATTTTAACACTGACAGAGAGGTCATCTTTTAGTCTGATGGTGAGGAAGGTGAAGGTGGCAAAGGCAGAGCAGAAGGCAAAGTGGTGGAAGCTGAAAAAGGAAGAGTGTCGGGTTGTCTTCAAGGAGGAGTTGAAACAGGCTTAGGAGGGGGGGGGTCAGGAAGTGCGTCCAGATGACTGGACAACTACAGCTAATGTGATCAGGGCGACAGGTATGAGAATACTTGGTGTGTCATCTGGAAGGAGAGTAGATAAGGAGACTTGGTGGTGGAATGAGGAAGTGCAGGAGGAGTGTGTACAAAAGAGGTTAGCCAAGAAGAAAATGGGACAGAGGACCGAATAAACAGCAGTACAGTTAGCCACTGCTAATTTCGCCTTACGCTGTGTCTAAGGCCAAACAGAGGGCATATGATGACTTGTATGATAGGTGGGACAGTAAAGAGGGAGAAAATGATCTATACAGGGTAGCACAGCAGAGAAATAGATGGGAAGGACGTGCAGCAAGTTAGATTGATAAAGGACAGAGAGGGAAATGTATTGACTGATGACAGAAGTGTGCTGGGAAGATGGAAAGAGTACTTTGAAGAGCTGATGAATGAGGAAGATGAGAGAGAGAAAAAAAAAAAAAAAAAAAAAAAAAAAAAAAGTAGAAGGGGTGACTGTTGAGGACCGGGAAGTAGCAAAGATTAGTAAGGGTGAAGTGAGAAGGGCATTGAAGAGGATGAAGAATGGAAAGGCAGTTGGTCCTGATGATATATCTGTGGAGGTATGGAAGTGTCTAGGGGAGGTAGCAGTAGATTTTCTGACAAGAATATTTAACAAGGTCTTAGAAAGTGAGCAGATGCCAGAGGAATGGAGGAGAAGTGTGCTGGTGCCCATTTTTAAGAACAAGGGAGACGTGCAGAGTTGTGGCAACTACAGAAGGATAAAGTTGAGCCATACAATGAAGCTATGGGGAGGAGGAAAAAAAGATCTACACACAGAAAGGCATACTGTTCCTAGATGGTAAGTTTATACAGTATGTCCTTCCGAGGGCTAATATCACTGAGGTACTTAATCCTGAAAATTTACAATGGAATCGATGTGGAACAGTTCCACGTAAAAATAGTACTGTGGTATCTTACCTTACGAAATTAATCCGTTCCAGAGCTTTCATAACCTGCATTTTTCGTAAATTGAACCGTAGTTTACATGTAAAAACACGTGATTCCAAGGCTCCCAATACTACCCCCTAAAGCCTTTAAAAATTATAAAAGTATACCTTTTAGACCTCCTTCCGTTTCAATATCATACCAACGGTAGACGGTCTGGCCATATTCCTGTGTGATATCACTCAAGCCCGTTTCTTCTCACCGTGTGTGCACGCATGTTGACCATGTGTTCTTAGCAGAGTCAGCTTACAAATGTTTATGGAAGGTTAAAAGCCTGAGTCAAGAAATAAGGCATAAAACAGTAACGGTCCTTGACACAAAAAGCGTCATGGTGGATACAGCTCGAGAACAGGCAATGGGAGGTAGATGCATCATTCCTCCTAAGCAAATTATGTCCAAGACGGCATCAGGTGGACCTGTCCGAGATGGCGCTTGAGTGAAGGTGACCTGAAACACAGCTCAGTTGTTAGCCAATGGGAGGCCAGCTGGGCAGATGTTTGAACATCATTGATATGAGAGCAGTTTGAGCATTGTTTGAGAGCTACGTTAGTTTTTAGCGTGAGCTAAACCTTTAACATGCTCTGTCAAGTGATCTTTGTAAGTGGTTCTGATGGTCGACAGAGCCATTTGGAAGAAACGGGCAACAGTCATGAGTTTTCCACCAGCATTGATTTTCTTGATAATAGCCATCGTCGTTTCTAAAGAGATGGCTTGCCGCTTTTTCTGATTACCTCTATCAGTCGTAGGCTTACGCTTCTGACCAACCATATTTGCTTAGTTACAAAAAGCCACAACACAGTGGAAATAGATCACAGATGACATGTTAACACAAAGGTAACACGCAATGAACTGGGAAGACAGTGCATATTCAGTCTGTCGTTTGTAAACAATGGATGCAGCATCATTACGTCTCATACTACAGAGAGCACGCTAAACTCAATTTGACTTTTTTTTAAAGACATAAAATGAATCAACTCAAGTCAGGGAGCATCTGTGCAATAAAAATAAAATACTGTTGTATTTTTATGATAAAATAATCAAAGTGAAAGAAAGTCAAGAGTTATGAAAAGGATAATGCCTGTACTTGCCCAAGTTGGATAAATAAAACTAACATGCATGCCTCAGATGATTGATACAAACACTTCAGAATTGTTTTGAAATTAAAGGCCATATTGTAATACTGACCGTCATAATTAATAATTCCTAGGAAAACCTTCAACCCTAAAGGCTTTTCCATCCCTGGCCACTCAACCTTTCCTTCTGCCCTGAATAATACCAGAACTTTCTGACTCTCGAGGCTTACACTTGTAATTTATTCGGGTAAAGCAGGTCTGGTGCTCTTCTGTAGTGTGAAGCAGATCGTACTTCATCCATCATTGATAATGGGGCATTAACTAATCAGGTACCTTCCCAGCATTATTTTTTTTTTTTGAGGGCTACATTTGTGATCAAAACCTTGTCCAGCAGTCTCAACACTGTTGGGGTTTAAAAGGGAATCAAACCCACAACAACACAGTCTTCATTTTCATCTCGTTATGATGTGCGGTCATGTGGAGCTCATGCGTGTGAAAGTGGAGAAAATGCACACAATGGTTAACAACACTTGGACAAACAGGGCGTGAGCACAACAAAAAGAAATTGCTCAAGAATGAATATTAACTTACCAAACCACTGATCATCATCTTCAGAGTCTTGGTCCAAATCGTGCATCACATGAGACATGGAATGCGTCTCCAATCTGCTTCACGGCCATCTTCTAAACCCGAGGCGCCTGCAACAACAAAACTAAACAAGATTCAGCAAACTCGTTTAAACACCTCAGACATCAGATCATATTAAATGTAACTTGGCATATTCAGAACTAAAACTGAATGTGTTTGTGTGCAGTTATTAAGTCGCACCAACTGAAGAAAAATAGATGGTTAGCATATTCATGCTAATTCGGTGAATATTAGCATAAAGATTATACACTCGATCGTCAAACAGAGACAAGAATGAGTCGCACGCTGTTAAACATGTAAAATAAGTGAAGCGAGTTATCTTGCAGTTTAAAAAGTTAAACTGTTCGTATAATTTGTCCTGGTACAAGACATGTTTAACTTTATTGACCGACCGAAAGGACGCCACAGATTTCACTCTGAATCAGATTTATAATCTTGACGAATCTGTAGAAATCAAACAGAAGGAAGAAAACCAACGACACAAATTGCGGGAAGCCAATATCATCAATTATCATCAAAATTACTTAAAACTGGGAACTGATGGAATGATGTTCACTGTCACCTGTTTATGACAATAAAACTTAAAGCGTAACCTGATGATTTACATTTTTTTTTTTTTTTTTAAACCCACCTCTTTTTCCTTTGGTCGTTTCTTTCATTCTCAGTCCGAATGAGTTTGGATCTCATCACCGTTGCTCCGGGTTTAAAAATCCACCCAAGTGATGGGTTTCACCTGACGCGTCATCCTTAATTAAGTCTGTGTGCGCATGCGCGACTGGGTCAGAACGCTCAGCCCCTGATAAAAGAGCATTAGAAGTAGGGGATGGGATGTCTGCAATTCTACCTCGAACATACAACATACAAGATTAAACACAAGCTTAACCCTGATGATCCTGGGAAAGGACCTGATGAGTTCATGCCCATTATCAAGGAGAGATGAAATCCGATTTGCTTCCCACTACAGAAACTGTGATGAAAGATCACCAGAGCTGCTTTACCTGAATAAATTACAAGTGTAAGCCTCGCTGGAAGCCACGAGACAAACAAAGTTCTGTGATTATTCAGGGCAGAAGGAAAGGGTGAGGGCTCAGGGATGGAAAAGCCTTTGGGGGGTGAAGGGTTTTCATAGAAATTATTAATTCTGACAAAATCAATATTACAATATGTCCTTTAATTTCTAAGCAATTCTTGAATGTGTGTATGTGATGCTATAATAAGATGTGTGTGTTCTGTGGATGCTCGCATGCATTTTACTGAAACAGATCCACGTTATACACATGTGTGAAACTTAAAAAAAAACAGAATGCTGTAGATGTGGGGTTAAGTAATAGCTTCTGCTTATTAAAACACACAACCCTCTCCCTCCTGAACCCTTCATGCTGCCTCAGATCATGGCGAAATGGTGCAACTTGTAACACCTCCGAGGCTGCAGAAGCCTGTCAATCAGACACAAAATGAAGACCTGCCTAAAGCGACCCGCAGCAAAAGGTAGGACGTCTCTTGTGTGGATTTAATTCCATTTAACATGGTACTGGTCATAGCTTGAGTGTATCCTGGCTTTGCCTGTGTTTTGAATATCATTGTAAGTGCAAGTTGGGCTTGAAATATATTTTTGTGATGGGGTCGGCTCAGATGTTGCCGCTCCAAAACCTCGTTCTGACATTGTGGCTTCATGGGGAGACGGGAAACCGAGCGGAGCTCGGAGGAAGAACATTCCAGCTCAGCCACGCAGGTACCAACACTTTTACTGTTTAAACGGTGCCAACGGACTCGAGGGGATCTGTATGTAAGGAGTGGCTCTCATCAGATGAACGTTTTTTATGATCAAATATATCATAATAAAATGACTTAAATCCAAGTTCATGCCACAGCCATTTGTGACTGGGAGCCGATGGGAGCTAATTGGTTGAGGTCTCATGGGAGGGAGGGGTGGCGTACACCAGTGTTCCCATTAAGGAGAATTGAGCTCGGACCAATACTGTGTTCAGATGATTCGAAAGCCGTAAAGGCACTCTGGGCCATCAGGCCCACGGTGCAAGAGATGTGAGAGGGAGGTATCCCCCACATGAAGGGGTGGGGTCTGGGGGGGCCTACCCAGAAAACTTTTCAAAATTTACAATTGAAAGAAATCTGGTTCCATCTGGAGACCAAAGTATTGATTTAAAAACAAGAATTTGTGCAAGTACTGACAGAATTTCAACGGTTTTATCTTTTATTCTCAGTTCAGAGATGGCTTACAATTTATTGGACTCCACACGCGCGTGCACACACATGTTCTAATAACTCGAAATCAGTAGTAAATATCGTCTTCTGGATAAGAATCCCGCGGCATTCATTGTGCAGATAACGCGGTGGGACATCAGTGGTACGAAACCAGTCTGCACCGAAACATCTCATTCGTGAATTGGTGTATTTCTGATAAATGCCCAGCATTCTGGAGCTAATTAACATTTACAAACAAGTTAGAGATTGTGGAACTTCACACAAAAATATGAAAAAGTTAGTGGCGCAGCGCCAATATAAAATTTGTAGTACCGTCGCGCCAATGTAGCCTCCAGGGAACACGGATGTACACACACTTCCCGATCATGCACAGCAATCCAGCCAATCATGAGTGTTTGAGCTCATTCGTAGGGGACGTGTAGCGCTTTCCCTCAGAGTGCATTAGACCGCCCCCAAATAAAGGCTCACACTGCATCTCGAGATGGGAGGGTTCGGAGGGTTCACCCACCCACCCCATTGGTGTTGGTTGTCGTGTGAGAGGGAAGGTAATACCTGATGGGTGGGAATTGGATACATCTCAGTGAGGGAGAAAATGGGGGTTATAAAATTTTTTGTGATACTATATTTAAATTTCATTTTTTTAAAGAAAATAAGTTTCTGACTGAAATGAAGTCAGAACTTTTTTTTTCAACTTTTCCAAACATTATAAAACACAATTCTGTAACAGGTCAGTGACAGAAAATACACATTTCTTTATTCGCACACCCACATCGTCATGTCCCGCCCCTTCCCCTCTGCGCTTCCTGGTTTGGGGGCGTATTCGTCCTGTGCATGCGCAGTGGCATTTGTGCTCGAGGAGTTCCTGGAGGGGAGAAAATCTCTATTGAACTGTTCTGTGTGTTCTGCATGTCAACAGTACAATTTTCCACTTCGATTGAGTTTGTTTGTTTTTGTTTTTTATCTTTCAATTAATCTAATTGTTTATATGCAAACTCAGTTAGTACAAACAGTATTTAAAAGTAATTTTAACTTGACTAGGTAAGAAGTAAAATAGAAATTAATTTAATTTTTAATGTAAATTTTGATCAATCCTGGATTTGCGCTGAGCTTTGTATGAAAAACCAATTATAAAGAATGTTTTAAATGTCAGTGTGTGCTTTTAACCCATTCGAAGCGAGTGCACACACACTCGGAGCAGTGGGCTGCCACATACGCTGGCACAGCTGCCAACTTTTCCAAACTAAAAAATAGACTCTGCTCTAGCGGCCTGTCAAAATGCACTGAATCGATACGAAACGCCCCTTTTCCACATCTACACTTTTTTCTTTTTAGAATGAACATTCTTTGTGTTAAGGTGATTGACATGAAATGCAACAAACAGTAAAGGGTCGTTTCCCAGTACGCAGCATTTTTACTCAGCACAAAGCGATCCGAACTCCACAGTGTCGACATCCCATCACTTGAACATAAACTTCCCCCACTGAGAAGTATACAGACAGACGAGGGGACGCCAAAGCCAAACTATTCTCATTCTTCTCACTGATCCTTTTTCATGCTTTCTTTGTGTTTGTTCTCTTCCAGAAGGACGCAGTGAATGTCTGTTCATAACAGGTGTTGCTTCTGCTTTTTTTTTTTGAATAAGTCGGGCTGACAGCATGTCATCTGAGCGTGATCCCCTGAAGTCAGTCTTATTCTTCCACACCTGACTGAAAATTCTTTCACATTCAGCATCGCTGTGTGAAATCGATAAAACGCCGACCATGCGGTGGCTCGACTTTTGAAATCTGGGCGTCCTGTCTCCTTGTACAGCGTGGGAAAGTGAGAACCACAACTCATCCGTCCAGGGTGTACTTTGCCCTCGCCCAGTCGGCTGGGATGGGCACCAGCCTCCCCGCGACCCTAATTAGGATTAAGCGGTTACAGATAATGAACTGAGATCAGAAGGGAAAAACTCACTTAAACTGCCGACGAGCAGTGGTCGGCACATGATTCAAAAACAGGAAGTGATGTCACTTAAAGACATGAATGTTGTTTATCCTCAAAATGAAGGTTTCATACTTGACATTATTCTCTTAGTTGTAGTTGATAATGGTGTTTGTTTCTCACCAGGATTCAGATTTTTACTTTTTTGATTCTGTCTTCTTTTCCTTTTGGCTTTTTCTCTTTTCTCAGGAATCACCACAGCGAATCATCTGCCTCCATCTTCATGGAAGTCATATTAATGATTCACCATTTGATATGGCTCATAGGTTTTTATGTCGGATGCCCTTCCTGACACAACCCTTTTACAAGGGACAGAAACACGCTGACGGCTGTGCAGCTTCTCTTTACAAACGTCAGCAATGGTTCTTTTACATCAACCTCTCACCATAGACAGTGAGAGACATGGCCAGCCTTTGATAACCCAGTTAGCTGCACTGGGGGACAGTGACAACCTTGTGGAGAGTGGGACTCGAACCCCCAACCAACCTTAGGATCAGCGTTTCAGCACCTTTATGACCAGACCACCACTGCCCACTTCTTTGATTCTGTCATAATATAAATTTAGTTTGTTCTATAAATGCACTACACAGGTAATGGAGAACCAGGTGTATTCCCCCTGTGTAGTGCACTATAAGCGCCTCCCGCTGTCTGGCTCTCGCTGGCTCCAGGCCTCGAATTTTTTGAAAGTTTGCACAACCTATTTTTTGTTCACGGGTAAATGGTTCTGGTAACCTATAGTTCGTTCACCTATAATAATTTGCGTAACCCATCGGTTATGCAAAATGGTTGCCTGAAATTTCAAGTTCTAAAAGAATCAAACATTTGGATTTTTCACAAAGAAAGACCACTATTACACGTAACTGGAAATGAGGAACAAAACAGTGATAAGTTAGCAACTATGAAAAATCTTTAATGAAGTTAAAAATTACAAATTCAATGTCATACATAAAATAAAACAATTTTACTGAATTTGACTTATTTAAAGAACTTTAAATTTAATAATATTGAAAGCAAAAAATGCAAATATTAATACAATCCAAGTCAGTCTATTCCTGATAGCGTTCTGTATATCGATTACTCACTAGATCTAAAATATAATACTGCTAATACAAAATATAATATCGCAATGTCTAATTCAACTTGCGATTGCAAACAATGCAGATCAAATAGAGCTGAGAAAAAACTCAAGTATAATAAAAATAGAAATAGCACCTGAATCTCATACAATAAAAACACAAAAACATTTTAACAACTATAGCACCAATCTGTGATGACTGTGTAACCAATTTAAAATTTAGGTACTTTTGGACACTGTCATAATGGATGGAGTATTATAAAAATACTACTATGGAGAGAGATTAAAAGTAACTAAACTATAATGACTATCTGTTCTGCCTGTATGAACATTAAAGAGTATTCCATGGCGACATCATCATCATCAGTTACTAGGCAAACTTACGAGGTTAGTAGAGTCGGATACGATTTACGGCAATCCGGCCATTTGCGGCATTATCAGTTTACAACATGCTAGGACCGTATGCTTCATATGTGCAAACTATTGAAATTTTATTATAGTTTTTATCTTTCCTGGAGAAGTCTACAATTTGTGCCGACTGCGAACGTCCACACGTTTTTTTTTTTTTTAATTTCTATTTTACTAGAAAATGAGTGTCCCGAGTTGTCGAAGTTTGTTTGTTGTGAACTCTGATATTAACTTCCTATGCGACCATATTGTTGTTCGGATGTTTTAATAAAGTACCGACCGGTCTGCCAACCGAACGATCGGTCGCCTGAATTTTCGAGGCTTGTGTCTCTCTGTGTCTCTCTGTCTCTCTCTCTCGCTCTCTGGCTCTCTCGTTGGCTGGCTCTCTCGCTGGCAGATATAATATACATGAATAATTGTGGAACAATTATATTATATTTTACATAAAGAACAAATATACACTCAACTACGTCTTGCATTTTCAGGTTTTTAAATTTTTTTTAACTTGCACCCATGTAATAGGCAATGAGAGGTAGATGCATCATTCCTCCTAGGCAGTGATGTCCAAGATGGAGTCAGGTTAAGATGGCATCCCTGTGTGAGTGAGGACAGCATGAACAGCTCAGTTGTTAGCCAATGGGAGGCCAGCGGGGCGGGATGTTTGAACGTCATTGATGGGAGAGCAGCTCATGCATTGTTTGAATGGCATGTTTGAACTTTTATGATTGCGCTTTTGTAACGTGAGCTTGTTTCGTATCCTGAGACAAAAATTTTAGGAAAATGCTTTTAGGAACCTGAATTTTTCGTTTGGTGAGACTTTCATAAGGTGAGGTACCACTGTATTTCCCTTTTTTTTTCCCTCCCCTACAGGATGTAGCCTAATTTTTTGGCTGGATCTGGAGAAGGACCAAAAGTTTCCACTTGTTCTGGGGTGTGCTTAATTCCTCACACTGCCTCCTCTGTGGGTATGGGGGGGTATCTTGAGTTGGCGATGGTATTGGGGCGAATTTCAAGGTGGCCTGTTTTTTCAGTATTTAGGTTCTTAATATCCTCAGTTTGTGTTTGTGTGTGTCAGGGGAATCTTATAGACTATTTTATTGTGGGTGTGTTTTGGGCGTTGTTTCTCCCTCAGTATTGGCTATGGCGGTGGGTGTATGAACCTCCATGTGACTGGATGTTTTCCATTTCTTGGGTGTTTGGTTATCACGTGATGCGTTTGCAGGTTTTGGCCTAAATTCGGTGTGATAAGAGAGCATTTTATTTTTTTAGTCTTTGAGAGGGAAATCCTCCTCCTTTGCTAAAGTCACGTCAGTTTGGGGTTGAGTATCCTGTGTTTCAGGATTAGAACTGTTCTGTGACAGTGAGACTACCAGTGCCCTAGCTGTGTTCAGTGTGTGAGTCTGTTCCCCAGTACTTTCCTGGCCCATCTGTAGGCCATTTCAAAGAGTTCATCCCACTCCTTAGGAACATTTGCCCTAATAGTGTCCGTTATCTGCTGTATGAGGCTCTCATGGTGTTTAAGTGTAAGGTGTGTTGTGTGGGCCCATTGCCTGGTGTTTTCCTCGAGAGAAGAGCGAACTTTAGGGTTTGGAAGAGCCGGTTTGACAGTGTTGCCCAATATTTGTTTAATTTGATTGAAAGTGGATGGCAATTTATTGGAATCTGATGTATTTTGGAGGTGGTGAATTGTTCTAATGAAATTATGTATATTTTTCACTGCTATTTTGAATTCAGGGTGTAATTTGTGTGTTTTGGGCTTTCGTTGAGAGGACACTGTTTGTATTTGGGGGAATAGTTCAGGGTTCTCCAGTCGTATTTGGTCCGGGAAGGAATGTTTCCGTGCTCCACGGCATGTTGCAAACTGGTTTTTGACTGTTGGCAGTGGTGAGACCCAGCTTGGAGCCGGTCTAGAACGGAGAGGTAAGACGCTTCCTTCCCTCCACTAGTCTGGGTGCTCACCTTGGGCAAGTGACAGTACACCTTGAGCCCTCCTTACCAGGGTCACGGTGTATATGTAGGACAAACGTGGTGAATCCCCTCCAGGTGGCGCTTCCTACCCGAGTCTCTTGTTACAGGAAGAAGCTACTGATGCTGCTTGGGTCATAAAATGGGGCAAAGGAAGGATCTGTTCCAGTTTGGCCCGCAGTATTCATTTGTGGTGTGTCTTATGTGAATTGTAGCATATCGTACGATATATGCAGTACTTTTAGGTACGCTTCTGTAATTGACACATGTGTTGTTACGACATGTCTATTGCTTTACGGCACTTGAGCACATGATATGATCTGATGATGTCATGAAAATACGACTTGAGCCCGCCATGGTCGTCTGCTTCAATTGATATGTTACATGGTGTCAGAAGTGGTGCGAGTGTGAAAGAAATCCGAAACGTTTTACTTCTTCGGATGCATGTGTACGCCATATCGACTTGAGTGAGGACTTGTGCGTGATTTACGAGCACTGATGAAACGGACTTTCATTGCTATTTATTATTATTTGTTACTTAGCTATTTATACATTTATTTTATTGATTTTAAGATTGTGAATACACATAATTTCTTGTCCAGCGAAACTCAACTCCTGCTGTCATGCACGTATACACTGTGCCCCCCCCAGCCTACGCCTTGTTTGTGTGTGTGCACACACACACCTCGTCTCTGTACCGTGTGTTTGTGTGTGAGAGAGAGAGAGAGAGAGATTATCAGTGTGAATATGATTAAATATGAGATTTATTATACGGTTTCTCCAAGTATTTTTGTTTAAATGTCATGAATTATGTGTTCGCTATCCTTACCAACATCTTGTTTGTAATGATATTGCATACATGTTGATGAAAGTGGTCCTTGAAAATGTAACATTTGTCATTGAAACGTCAGTAAAAAGTGCTTGAAATCGATCAAGCCTTGGCTGTATGAACCTGTAAAAGAGGTCTCGACTCTTGTAAAATTTCCAGGGGATATGACTGACTCTGATGTGACATGATGAGATTTCTTTTCAGCTTTTTCCCTTTATCAGGGGTCGCCACAGCGAATGATTCACACCTTTGATTTGGAGTAGGTTTTTCCATCGGATGCCCTTCCTGACAAAACTCTTGACTATGTAAATACATCTACTCATGCGACCGGATACATCATCAGCAATGTTACTGGATTCATTGGGTGTTTCGGGTCTTTCAACATCATACACCCTCATTAAGGTGACCCAGCTGGGACTGATCAGACTAGTGGCACACTAGCTACCACGACTCCATGGTTCTCCTCTCTTGAGCCACAGCCATCTTGAGGCCCTCTCTGCCGCTTCGGTTTCGCCTGAGCTTTGGCGAAGGACCGGGCCGCAAAGCCTCTGCAGCCAACCTCCACTGAAAGGCACTTCACCCTCCATCCTGATTGCTGACAGCTTTGCAGCTTCTCTTTACGAAAGCCAGTTATGGTTCTTTTACATGAACCTCTCACCATAGACAGTGAGAGACATGGCCCGCCTTTGATAACCCAGTTAGCTGCACTAGAGGGACAATGACCCTGTGGAGAGTGGGACTCGAACCCCCAACCTTGGGATCAGCGATCCAGCGCCCTTTACCACCAGGCCACCACTGCCCTCGTGACTCTGATGAGATATGATATGTTGAAGAAACCTTGACACTCTGTTGATTACAATATTAAAAGAATAAACTTGGATATTCAGTATGTTGATTTCAAATATAAGATATTTATTTCATTCTACTGTGTTTTCAACATCACATACATAATATAGCATGATGTATGAAAAAAAAAAAAAAAACAATCAATCCCGAGTGGCCTGCACAAGCAAAAAAAAAATTTTGTCCCTCCCTGGTGAATCTTTTGGTGAATCATGTTCTTGCCAACAAAGATTTTTTTTATCCTGGCCTTAATATCCTTGGGAACCGAATCGGAACCTTAAAGATGTGGAATTTTTGTAATTTCTGTGTGAAGCTGAGTCGTGCACTGTGGTGTTTAATAGAAGGAGTTTAATTTCTCTGTTTTTGCTGAGTGTGACATTTAATAAGAAATTCAGTGTAAAGGTGGTGGTATTTACTTAAAACCTGGACTTTTCAACAGTTCGGTCAAAATCTCTGTTCCAACAATCTCTTCAGGTATTGGTGAAGTAACGTGACCCTCTTCCTGAAAATCTATCATCCTGAAAACTTTTGTGAAAACCATATAACCTTGTCCACCTGATCATCTGAAGAAATTGTGTACAGTATAGTGTATTTTCTGGGCTCACCATCGAGAGGTTGTGGGTTTGAATCAATGTTACACAAGCCGGAAGTATTAATGTGTACCAATCAAAAAACACTGGGAAGATGGATGTGATCAATTTTTTTTTCAGGGATGAATATCATCATATCTTCAGGGATGCCTGAGTAGCCTAGGAAGGCCACAAGGGGGACTTCAACCCAATGCTCATCCCTTCGGATATTGACATTTCCATCTCCCGCACGCTTGTGTATCATGTCCCTGATGATTGTCTGCAGAGCTTCACCTATTTGCTACCATGCCTGTGTAAATGTCTCCTCAGTGTGACCACTTCAGTGCCCAGATCCCTGGAGCTCATTGAAGACAGGTATGGGTGACCACGTAGAGAGGATGATGTCCAGGAATTTGTGAAAACTTTGTCTGAATGCGATGTGTACAGTGTTGGTTCCACTCGAGTGCCCTGAGCTGAGGCCAACAGGGCAGCTTCCTCCTCAGCATTATTGTCAGCGGCCAACATGGTGGCGCCTGAACTGAACAGTATGGCCCACCCTCCAGAGTTCATGCCGAAGGTGGACAGTCTGGACCGCCTTGAAACTGTGTAATATGTTCCCTGTGTAATTCAATTAGATTAGATTACACTGACTCTGTCCACACCAACGCTCAAGGCTTCCCCTAGTTCCACTTCATACTCCAGGCTCACACCCAGTGGCCCATGTTTATCAATATGTGAAATCCTTGGGGGCGAGAGGGGGGACAGCAAAGGGACCTTCTTCAGTGCTTTCTCATTGCCTGATCACGGCAACGTCTATGGAATGATGGACTGATCAATATGTGATCAATCTCATTTTTTCAGGGATGATCTCGGTCTCTGATTTATTGTTCAACTTGGATGGATTATATTTCATGAGTTAATTAAGATCTAAGAGATCGAAGTGATTATAAGTGCACTAGAAATGTACAAATATGGCTTAATTCGTTTCATAGTCATCATTCATTTTCTCTTCATCCTTATTAGGGTCGTCGAGCTCCCATCTCAGCTGACTCTCGACAAAGGCAGAGAACACCCTGGACAGCTTTCCAGACTATCGCTGGGTCAAGTGGGGTTTTTAAAATCTAATTGAAATGTATTAATGTATTTACATGTTTAATTTGTATAATTAGATTAATTTTAAAAATCTTTCAATCTAAGGATACATCTTTAAATTTTTTTAATATGGGTTGCTGTAGCCTGATTGTTAGAGAAGTGACTTCGGGACCGAAAAGTTGCTGTTTTGATTCCCAAATCAGATGGAAAAGTGTATGTGTGTGTGTGTGTGTGTGTGTGTGTACCACATCTTCTGTTCTTCCACCTTCATCCAAGTGTGCTTGAGCAAAGCACCAAACCCACAACTGTTCCCCGAGCCCCCCAAGGTGTGTGGCAGCCCACTGTTCCTTGAATGTGTGTGTGTGTGTGTGTGTTTGAAGGGGGGGGGGGGCACGAATTGTTCAGGGGGTGGCCCTCCCGTTATCCCAACCTTGGCTTTGATAGGGTCCTTGTGATGGGAATAGCATTAAGTGGTTCAGCAAATGAGTGCGTGATTAAAGATGATTTCAGTGTTTTAAATAAATTGTTCTCCTTTCTTTTGAATAAAAATGAATTTGTGGTTGAAATAAACACACATATGTAAACTTTTAAAACCTTTTTTTAATGAAGAGGAACATTTTCTTTAAAAAACATTTAAGTATGCAGAAGATCTGACCACACAGAGGATCGTGAACAGGCAGCAAATGCTGACCCTGGAAAGGACAGTGTCCAGCACTGAAGGCTGACCCGGCAGAGGACGGTGTCCCAGCTGCAGAGCGAGACCTCTCAGTGAACAGTGTCCCAGCAGCTGAAACAGTCTTGTTGATGGACAGTGTCCCCGCTGATGAGGCAGTTCCATCAGTCAGCACAAGGGTAAGAACAAAAACAGAGCCCCACCCACACACAACAATTAATTTAATATTGCAGTTCATTAAACATGTAATTATCAAATCAGCAACTGTGTGTTTATAATTTGACTAAAAAATTACAAATGAAGCAAATACATAAAAACTTGTAAATATTTCTTGAAAGCTGGCAAAAATTGTTGTAATAATATGGTTTTAGGTGAATGTGGCAGGTTCCCCCTACAAATTACTTATATGACAAGGGCCGTTAAATTTTGGTGTAGACTTTTAAGACTTCCAAGTTCTAGATTACCTCATCAGTTCTACTTAATGTTGAAGGCATTAGATGAGTCTGGACGCACAACATGGGCATCGTATATTAAAAATATTTTGTTTAGACTGGGGTTTGGTTTCACTTGGGTATCACAGGATATTGGTGATGTTGATATTTTTATTTCAGTTTTTAAGCAGAGGTGATCTGATCATCTCTTACAAAATTGGCATTCATCATTACAAACTACATCTAAGTCCTCTAGTTATTTACTGTTCAAGTCCCTTCTAAATGTAGAAACATACATTAACTCAGATATAGCATCTTATTTGTGAATCTGTCGAGCAAATTTCAGATGTGGTTCTTTCAAACTTTGCACTGAGACTGGTAGATATAAAAATGTTCCTTATAATTTAAGATTTTGCCCTTTATGTGAGAAAAACAATGTCTATGAAACTGAAGATGAAATCCATGTAATACTTTATTGGAAAGGCTACACGGGTATAAGAAATACATTATTAAGTAAATATTTGAAGTATCCCTTATCACAACACAGTTTTATTAATATTATGTCATCAAGTGATGTAATATAATCCGAAACCTCTGCTTATTTCTTATCCATGTGAAGAAAATCAGAAATTTAACTGGTCTATAACAATAGCTCATGCTTTAATCTATTTATTCTGTCTGTATTTTGGGCTAATGGCCTATTACTGAATAAAATGTCTGTCTATCTGTCTGTCTAAAAAATAATAATGATAATAATAATAATAACAATAAAATTCATTCATTGTCTGTAACCGCTTTATACTGATTAGGGTCACGGGGAGGCTGGCACCAATCCCAGCCGACCCCGGGCGAGGGCAGCGTACACCCTGGACAGCTCGCCAGGCCATCGCAGGGCCAAAATTAAATTATAACAATATATATTAACAATTATAATAACAGTTCATTAATTTTCTGAACAACTGAATCCTAACTGGAGTCACAGGGAAGCTGGTGTTTATCTCAGCCGACTCCAGGCGAGGGTGGGGAACTCACCAGGCCATCGCAGGATCAACACTCACACACTTGCACTCAAACCGTTCATACTCACACGCACACCTTGGGGAGATTTGGAACAGCCAGTTAGCCTACTGTGCATGTCTTTGGACTGTTGGAGGAAACCGCATTCAAACTCCAGGCTGGGAATCGAACCCAGGCCTTCTTGCTGTGAGGTGAATATGCTCACCACTACAACATCGTGCCACCCTAATAATAATAATAATAATAATAATAATAACAATAATAATATTTTATATTCTCAGGATGTAACCACACACCCGCCCACCACTGGACGTACAACACCATACCTGTTGGAGTCCTCTACACTCGATGATCAGGTCCAGATGGCAGGTGAATTTCACACTCAAAAACTAACATACACACACACACACACACACACACACACACACACACACCTACTCACCAATCCAGTGTTTTAATGGCGTTTTTAATCTCTTTAACCCCCACAGATGAACACGTGCTTCCCCTTTTTGAGGAAATCCATCCGACTTCAACCAAAGCTCAGCACCCGGATGCTCATCGAAGGGGAAAATAACTATAACATCATGAGCATGATTCCAGACAAACATCTGCTGTGAACCAAGGTGAGAACCGCCCACTCCATCACTACCGTGTTTCAGACCGAATTCTTTAAAATGTAAATTATGACAACCGAAACAAAACTCCACCCAACAAATCCCTCTTTCCTCATGTGTGTGTGTGTGTGTGTGTGTGTGTGTGTGTGTGTGTGTGTGTGTGTATGTGTGTGTGGGAATAATGTAGGCTGTACGGAAGGCGAGGGAAGCTGGTCACAGTGTGGTGAGGATTTTAATTGGAATAAATCTGGGTGTATATTTTCACTTCCTTGAGTTCTCTGATAATATTTTTAATTTAAATATTTATGACCTCATCACAGTTGTCACAGCTATCAAAAATGTTCAATCCTCATGTTCGCCTTCTGTGTTTCTCTTTCAGGAATACACAAGAAGGCTTCTCACAAATAAGAAAAAAAAAAGGAAGAAGTGGCCAAGAGTTTTTTTATTTATGTAAATACCTGTGATTAATAAATATAAATAATAAATATTTTTTCTTATTCATCCAAGAATCAACACATGGCTGTATCATTTAAATTAAAATGCGCTTCACACCTAAAACAAAATCACTGATGAGCTCCAAACTCGGTTGAAGCTCTTCCCCATTGCTGCAGCCCACCCAGAAAGGTATCAACCTCCAAACTTGTTCAAACTACAAATCCGTCTCTCGTCTGCTGAAATATTCCACCTGGCTTTGATTCAAACATTTCAACAGCTTTCTAATTTGCATAATTAAAAGGATATCTCGACTGGGTTGTCCCAGATCCATCAGGACGAAAATACATCTATAATGGCTCTTATTTACAACAGCATTCAGCAAGCCATTATCACTAATAACAGACATGGCATTTTTAATCTCTTTAACCCCTACAGATGAACACGTGCTTCCCCTTTTTGAGGAAATCCATCCGACTTCATGTGTAAAGTGGAAATAATCTCACTCGTGCACACACACACACACACACACACACAATTACACATTTTGGAGTCCGGAAATTGTTCTGAGAAAAATAATGTGTGCTATAATGCAGATATAATAACACACAACGCAACACATATCGCTCCAGTCACCATTACACAGGAACCTGGTGGGAAATTTCATGAAAAATTAAAAGCTTTTTTTTCTAAACCAGAAAAATAATTCCGAAATATTTTCACTTCTGGTTGATTTTCATGAATCATACACCTACTAGTACATCTGGGACCGGTTTTGAAATAAACATCATTTCTAGGTTATTTTGACAATAAGAAATAATCAGACGAAACTGATGAAACAGAAGAAAGTCGAATTCCTTCTGGTGTCGCTTGTTCTTGTTCAATTTGCTCAACAAATGATCAAACGTATCAAAATAAGAGTCTCTCACAGCCGAGGAGAAGAAGCAGGGATCCTTTATTTTACTCTCACGCACCCAATTACGAATGTCAGGAAAAGAAATCAGTCATCCATCAATCATCCGAGACATCTGTCCCTTTATCACTTCGTCTCAGTCTCCCCCACAGTCATAATCTGTGTCGGTCTCAGTCTGAAACCCCGGCCTGAATTCTCCAGCTTAATCACTCTCAGTATTCTTCCTGAATTTGCATTTTTCTGATTTAATGATAAGATACAGATAAGATACAGCTTTATTAATCTCACAATGGAGAAATTCACTGTTACAGGCTCTTCAGTAGGGGGTGCAAAAATAGATACAAGTACAAGCATACACACATACATATATTATATAAGTAAGTGTCTTTATTCTCAGTCACTGTCCTTTTATTTTGCACTTTTGGCCATTTTATGCTCTCCTACCTTCATTTCCTGTTTCCCATGATTCTCTCTGTTATTCCTGCATGACTCCTTATTTGATGTCATCTGCTCCTTGGTGACATCATTTCTCCTCTTCTGAAGTGAGTCAGGAAGGAGGCACTAAATTGGGAGGAGTTTATAAAAACTTGCTCAGAAGCGACTTCTTCCTGATTCGCTTCAATTGGTTGTATTCACCTGATCTGGTCACATGATCATTATCTTGACTTGTAGATTGACAGTGAGGAGATGTTACCTGTGGAGAAGTGATGAGGTTCCATCTCTAAACCTCAGAGGAGGAACCATAGACTCTTCACTCTTCATGAAGATGCAGCTGGGTGCTGGTGGTTCTGATCTCTTTCTCTGGACTTTACTGAACATTATACACACAACTTTAATGATTTATATTCACTCACTCCTCTTTTAACTTATGAATAATATTTATAAAATATGTTGAATAAAAGAGTCAATTTCATTTCATAAACAGAATTGAATAATTTCAAATGAAGTGGTGACTGTTAGATTTTTATCAAGAGTAAAACAGTTGGTTTAGTTTTTATTTCATATGAACTGAATAAATAATTTAAATATAAATATGTGCTAAAATAAAATACCTTGGCGTGTTGGGTTCCTGTGGTTTTGAAGGTGGGGAAACATTATCTGTATCCAGATCAGGAGGCTCCATCTTTGAATATTAGTAAAGTTTCCACAAACACTCAGCTGAGTCCTGAAAAGTCTGATTTCTTCTACTGGAATGATTTTCACTACTTGAAACACACACACAAACAAACAAACAAACAAACATCGAAGCTTTCGTCCAAATCACTTTCACCTCAATGGCCTCAAGAAAAATGTGAGTGTTTGAATTAAAAAGATCCATCTTGTGTTTACAGTACTGAGGGATCATCCGACACACAGAGACAGAGATCTAACATTCTCTCTCTCTTTCTCTCTCTCATACACACACTCGCGCACGCGCACGCGCACACACACACACACACACACACACACACACACACACACCACACACAGAGACACACATTGCATTCTCACACACATACACTATATCCTCACACACACACACACACACACACACACACACACACACAGATACAGGAACTGAGCTCTCACATCTTCATCCACTCGGACATGGTGTTCATCATTCCTTTGGATGAGTGATGAGTGGAGTTTTCTTTTCCATTCGGCTGTTCCCTTCAGCGGTCGCCACAGCGAATCATCTACCTCCATCTCACCCTATCCTCTGCATTTTCTCTTACACCAACCACCTTCATGTCCTCCTTCACCACATCCATGAATAGTTTCTTTGGTCTTCCTCTCGGCCTTCTGCCTGGTAGTTCCAATCTCAGCATCCTACTACCAATATATTCACTATCCCTCCTCTGTACAAGTCCAAAACATCCCAATCTAGCCTCTCTGACTTTGTCTCCAAAACATTTTACATGTGCTGTCTCTCTGATGGACTCATTCCTGATCCAGTCCATCCTCATTACTCCCAAAGAGAACCTCAACATTTTCATCTCTGCTACCTCCAGCTCAGCCTCCTGTCTTTTCCCCAGGGTCACTGTTTCTAACCCATACAACATCGCTGGCCTCAACACCATCTAGTCCACTTTTTCCTTTCATTCTTGCCTATACCCTCCAATTACACATCACACTGGACACTTTTCTACAACCTGCCTGCACATGCTTCTTCATCTATTTTCCACACTCTCCATTGCTCTGGATTGTTGAGCCGAAGTATTTAAAATCCTCCACCTTCCTTATCTCTGCTCCCTGTAACCTCACCGTTAACCCTGTAACCTCTTGGGTCCTTGTCGTTCACACACATGTATTCTGTCTTACTGAGGCTAACTTTCATTCCCCTCCTTTCCAGGGCATACCTCCACCTCTCTAGATTTTCCAGCACTTGTTCTCTGCTCTCACTGCAGATCACAATGTCATCTGCAAACATCATTGTCCATGGAGATTGTTGTCGAACCTGTCAGCCTGTCCAGCACCATAGCAAACAAGAAGGGGCTGAGAGCTGACCCTTGATGCAGTCCCACCTCCACCTTGAACTCTTCTGTAACGCCTACAGCACACCTCACCACTGTCTTACATCTCTCATACATGTCCTGCACCACGCTAATATACTTCTCTGCTACTCCAGACTTCCTCATGCAATACCACAGTTCCTCTCTCGGCACCCTGTCATATGCTTTCTCCAGATCCACAAAGGCACAATGCAGCTCCCTCTGGCCTTCGCTGTACTTTTCTATTATTATCCTCAAAGCAAACACTGCCTCTGTGGTGCGCTTTCTTGGCTTAAAACCATACTGTTGTTTACAAATGCTGACCTCTGCCCTTAGTCTAGCTTCCACTATTCTTTCCCATAACTTCATCGTATGGCTCATCAACTTTATCCCTCTGTACTTGCCACAAATCTGCATGTCTTTGCACAACTCTGCACTATTCTTAAAAATGGGTACAAGCACACTTCTCCTCCATTCCTCCGGCATCTGCTCACTCTCTAAGATCTTGTTGAATATTCTTGTCAGAAAGTCTACTGCTACCTCTCCTAGACACTTCCATACCTCCACAGGTATGTCATCATGACCAACTGCCTTTCCATTCTTCATCCTCTTCAATGCCCTCCTCATTTCACCTTTACTAATCTTTGCTACTTCCTGGTCCTCAACAGTCACCTCTTCAACTCTTTTTTCTCCCTCATTTTCCTCATTCATCAGCTCTTCAAAGTACTCTTTCTATCTTCCCAGCACACTTCTGTCATCAGTCAATACATTTCCCTCTCTGTCCTTAATCACTCTAACTTGCTGAACATCCTTCCCATCTATATTTCTGCACTTCCTCATTCCACCACCAAGTCTCCTTATTGACTGTCCTTCCAGAGGACACACCAAGAACTCTCCTACCTGTCTCCCTGATCACATTAGCTGTAGTTGTCCAGTCAACTGGAAGCACTTCCTGACCACCCAAAGCCTGTTTCAACTCCTCCTTGAAGACAACACGACACTCTTCCTTTTTCAGCTTCCACCACTTTGTCTTCTGCTCTGTCTTTGCCTTCTTCACCCTTCTCACCATCAGCATCATCCTGCACACCACCATCCTGTGCTGTTTGGCAAAACTCTCACCCACTACTACTTTGCAGTGACCGAGTTCCTTCAAATTACATCGCCTACACAGGATGTGGACGACCTGTGTGCTCCTACCTCCGCTTTTATAAGTCACCCTTTGCTCCTGGCTCTTCTGGAAGAAAGTATTCACCACAGCCATTTCCATCCTTTTGCAAAATCGATCAACATCTGTCCTTCTGTGTTCCTGTCCTGGATACCAAACCTGCCCATCACTTCCTCGTCCCATCTTTTGCCTGCACCAACATGTCCATTGAAGTCTGCACCGATGACCACTTTTTCACCTCTGGGGTACTCTGCATCACTTCATCGACCTCACTCCAGAATCTCTCCTTCTCTTCTAGCTCACATCCTGCCTGTGGGGCATAAGCACTAACAACATTGAACATCACGCCTTCAATTTCTAACCTGAGACTCATCACTCTGTCTGACACTCTTCACTTCTAGTACATTCCTGACAAACCCCTCCTTCAAGATGACTCCTACTCCATTTCTCTTCTCATCCACAGCATGAAAAAACAGCTTAAACCCTGCTCCTAAGCTTCGAGCCTTGCTACCTTTCCACCTGGTCGCCTGAACACACAGTATGTCCACCTTCCTCTTCTGCATCATGTCAGCCAGCTCACTATCTTTTCCTGCCATAGTTCCAACATTCAAAGTCCCTACTTTCAGTCCTCAACTCATGCCTTTCCTCTTCTCGCTCTGCCTACGGACACGCCTCCCGCCTCTCCTTCTTCGACTAACAGTAGTCCAGTTTCCACCAGCACCCTGTTGGTTAACAGCAGTGATGGCTGTCATAGTTAACCTGGGCCCCGACCGGTATGCCATTCTTTCTTGTGATTCGCATATTTTATTTGGCATTTGTTTTACGCCGGATGTCCTTCCTGATGCAGCCCTCTGCATTTATCCGGGCTTGGGACTGGCGTGAGGGAGAGACACTGGTTTGTGCTCCCCCTCACGACTGCATTAAATGAGCTATGAACCTAATCATCTGAATCAACAAATTAACTCTAAACACCTGCAAAAGATTCTTGAGGCTTTTAAAAACTCTCAGCCTGGTTCATTACTCAAAACCGCAATCATGGGTAAGACTGCCGACCTGACTGCTGTCCAGAAGGCCAACATTGACACCCTCAAGCAAGAGGGTAAGACACGGAAAGAAATCTCTGAGCGAATAGGCTGTTCCCAGAGTGCTGTATCAAGGCACCTCAGTGGGACGTCTGTGGGAAGGAAAAAGTGTGGCAGAAAACGCTGCACAACCAGAAGAGGTGACCGGACCCTGAGGAAGATTGTGGAGAAGGGCCGATTCCAGACTTTGGCGGACCTGTGGAAGCAGTGGACTGGGCTACAGGTGCCGCATTCCCCATGTCAAGCCACTTTTGAACCAGAAACAGCAGCAGAAGCACCTGACCTGGGCTACAGAGAAGTAGCACTGGACTGTTGCTCAGTGGTCCAAAGTACTTTTTTCGAATGAAAGCAAATTTTGCATGTCATTCAGAAATCAAGGTGCCAGAGTCTGGAGGAAGACTGGGGAGAAGGAAATTCCAAAATGCCTGAAGTCCAGTGTGAAGTACCCACAGTCAGTGATGGTCTGGGGTGCCCACGACCTGGCACCTGCTCACAGTGCCAAAACCACTGGTAAATGGTTTACTGACCATGGTATTACTGTGCTAAATTGGCCTGCAAACTCTCCTGACCTGAACCCCATCGAGAATCGGTGGGATATTGTGAAGAGAAAGTTGAGAGACACCAGACCCAACACTGTGGATGAGCTTAAGGCCGCTATCAAAGCATCCTGAGCCTCCGTAACACTTCAGCAGTGCCACAGGCTGATTGCCTCCATGCCACGCTGCATTGAAGCAGTTATTTCTGCAAAAGGATTCCCGACCAAGTATTGAGTGCATAACTGAACATGATTATTTGAAGGTTTACATTTTTGTATTAAAAACATTTTTTTTTATTGGTCGGATGAAATATGCTATTTTTTTGTGATAGGGATTTTTGGTTTTTCTTTACATTTTTGCCAAAATTATCAATATTAAAACAATAAAAGGCTTGAACTACTTCAGTTGTGTGTAATGAATCTAAAATATATGAAAGTCTAATGTTTTTCAGTACATTACATAAAAGAATGAACTTTATCACAATATGCAAATTTTTTGAAAAGGACTAGTATATTTGTAAGGTCACATTCTGACTTATCTTTAACCATTGTATAATTGCCAGCATTCCTGTGCTTTAACTGTGGACTTTTATTGCTGTTGTGATGCTTTACAAGGCAGCATTCTTCCTGAGGTCAAAGTTCACAGAGTAGTAAATGTCGCCCCGAAGGCAAAGGAATGTGATGGATGGTTTCTTATCATGCACTTTGATTTTGGTACAACTTTTAGGCTGTGAACAAAGAAACGTGACTCTGTACCCACTTTTTCACACACACACCTCCACTGGATAAAAGCTTTATGCCCAGTGACACACACTGAGCAGCAGATGAATAAACCAGATTGATTTCACTCGTGTGGTTTGTTGTCCTCTGTTCCTGAAGTGCTTCCAGATGTTGAGATACAGGAATCCAGACCGTGCAGGTTTACATAAGAGCTTCTTTTGAGAGAGTTCTTACAATATTTTATGTGGTACTTTGTATCAACTCAGTGACCCCACACTTGTTCTGAACAGAACACGAGATACGAACCAAATTGTTAATCAGTGCATTAGACCCGGAAATGCCATAAGGACCAACGATTATTTGAATATGCGGACTAATCTGAATATCGGAATTTGGAACATTCTCACACTACAACGCTCAGGGCATCCAGAGCTTTTGATTAGAGAAATGAACCGCCTGCAACTTTATATGCTGGGACTTTGTGGATGCAGATGGAATGGATCAGGAGAAACTGTCGTTAATGATCACCGATTCCTATGGTCAGATGTAATTTCCACCTCCCAGAATGGCCCGAGAATTGGACAAGCTGGTGTTGCCTTAGCCCTCACACCTGCATCTCAGAGAGCTTTGATTCGTTGGAATCCGGTAAATGAACGAATTCTTACCTCCCAATTTAAGCACCTTCGAGGTAAACTTACTTTTATCGTCGCATATGCTCCTACCAACGTCGCGCCTGATCATGAAAAGACCGCTATTATGACATACTGTCAAGTTTAGTGGTCCAGATTTCCAGACAAGATATCACTGTAGCGTTAACAGACGCCAATGCCACTCTCAGTTCGACACCCAGTGTCACGTGTTGCTGGGTTTATCCGAGTGCTCAACTTGGAAATACATCGTCTTCTTATGATGTCTATGAGGCTAATGTTCAGAGCTGAACAGAAGTTGAAAAATACACCAAAGTTCAACCTTTCAAAACTCAAAGATCCAGGAGTTGAACACCTCTACAAGGTTGAAGTGAACAATCACTTTGCTGTTCTTGATAGCGAAAGGACTGTCCATGACGATGTAGTGGAAAGACTTGATGTGAACCAGTAGTTTGAGCATATAAAGCAACCGATCTTACAAGCTGCAGAACAGGTCCTTGGAAAAGCAACTCGACAGGCACGTCGTCCTTGGATCTCCCAAACCACCCTCGATATAATTGAGACGCGACGGCAAGCTCAGCTGAACAACTGAATCAACGAATATCGGCAGCTCAATATTGCCAGGAATCGTGTTATAGAATGTGACAAAGAAAAATTCTTTGAAGAATGGGCCACTGAACTTGAGCGGGCAGCATTACAGCGTAACCAACACAGAATCTTCAAATTCCTTCAAAAAATGCACGTGAAACCGCATGATTCAAATATACAAATCAAAGATCACAATGCAGAAGTCCTAACAGAACCTCACGACTGCATGCACCGATGGAAAGACCATTTCGAAAGGCCTCACAAAGTTGAAAAGAGGCAGATCCGCTGGTTTCAATGGAATCCCAGCCGAACTTTTAGCAAGCAGTGGTAAAGGTTTGATTACCCATCTTACACGCCTTTTCAATATTATATGTATGAAGGAGGAAATCCCCCAGGAATGGCGTCGAAGTATTATCTTGCCCTTCTGGAAGATAAAAGGAGACAAATTAACATGTGACAACTATCACGGAACCACACTCCTTCCAACTGTGCAGAAGCTATGCTATCCATCCTCCTGTCTCATGCGCAACCTGCCCTCTCTTGCACCAGATGTCTTAACCAAGCCAGATTCAGAGAAAATTGGTCAACAACGGAGCATTTTTTTGCGGTGAGGAACATTATCCAAAAAGTGAATGAATTCAAGCCCAGCACTACGGCTTACATAGGATTTATCGATCTGAAGGCAGCGTTCGACTCCGTCCATCAATCATCACTCTGGAAATGCCTAGACTTGTCAGGGCTCCCTGCAAAGTTAGCGAACATATTCTTTGATCTTTATCACCATAGTGAAAGCATGGTGCGAAGAGGGAAACAAGGTAGTGACTGGTTTCAGCATCACAGTGGTGTGCATCAGGGTTGTGCCGCCACACTGGATTTATTCAACTGTGCAGCGGACCGATGGATGAACTGTGTTGTGCGAAGAATCCCGGGTATCACGTTTGGTGATTACCAGCTTCAAGACCTAGAATACGCAGACAATGTTACCATAGTCTCACCTTGTTTGGAACAGCTGAGGCTAGACCTCAGGGTCTGTCAGGAGGAAGCTGCAAAGCTTGGGCTTCAAGTCAATTGGAGTAAGACCCGAATTATGGCCGTCGGCAATGGTAACCCACCACCCTCTGTCACTGTCAATGGAGTAGACATAGTTATTACTTCAGAGCAAGAATATTTGGGTTCTGTGATATCAACTGATGGAAACTGCAGCAAAGACATCTATCAACATATCGGAAAGGCAACAAGTGTCCTCAAGCGCCTACAATCACAAGCTGTCTGCTGCGAAACAACGTTGATAATATACAATGCTGCAGTCCTGCCAGTGCTCTTGTATGGCTCAGAAACCTGGACCTTCTCAGTTACGCAGGCGAGAAAACTGAATGCCTTTGATACCCGTGCATTCCGTCGCCTGGAGATGATTCGCTGGAATGAATTAGTCAGTAATGAAGTTCTCCGGATTCGCACAAACACCATGCCACTCACAAAAGTTATCCGCCAACGCCGCCTATCCTGGTGTGGCCATCTTCTGAAAGGGCCCAACATCTCATCAAAGTCTTTATTTCAGTTGAATCCTCTCAGCTTCGGATGGAGACGCTTCCCTGCCGTCCACGGCTTCGCTGGGAAGATGTGATGAATGAAGACCTTCTCGGTCTCGGAGTGAGACCAGAAGACACTCCAGTCCTCGCCTCCGATCAAACAATTTGGCGTCAGCTTGGGTGTCGTGTTCTCTCCACGCCGTCCCGGCATGAGACCCGATGATGATGATGATGGTGACCCTACTTACAAACATTCGTTTTACGAACATCCGGACATACGAACAGGGCTGTCTAGAGGCCAAAAGTGTTTGCGCAAACAGTGAACAGAGTGGCTGTAAGTTAGATTTCGTATTGCCTGCCTATTTTGTGTGCATATTCTGTGAAGTGCATCACTCTCCTCTGCCCACTCTGTCGTTTGTTACCCAAGTGTTCAAACCTAGTCTCTGGCGGCGTTCTGAACTTTCTTCTGTTTTATCTAAAAAATATTTCATGCGTCTGTAATCCAATATGGTTGGTGAAAAGCGAAAAAAAGCTTCTAGTGAAAGTGTAAATGTGAAAAAGCGGCAAGCCATCTCATTTGAAACGAAGGTGGCGATAATAAAGAAACTTGATGCAGGTTAGAAGATGGTGAATGTGGCAAGTGCACACAACTTGAATTCTTTGACAGTCGGTACCATTTACAAGCAGAAGGACCTCATTATGGAGCACATCAAGAGTGCAGTGCTGATGCAGTCCACCATCATCAGCAAGAAGACAGGGAAACTCATCGAAAACATGGAGAAACTCCTGAGTATTTGGCTTGAAAATCAGCGTCAACAGTGTGTTCCTTTGAGCCTTATGCTGATTCAGGAGAAAGCCAGATCAAAAACACTGATGCTGCATGGCGTGAGGTTGCCGAGGTCAACCTCAATGCCGTCTGGAGGTCGCTATGCCCTCAGATTGTCAAGAAATGCAAAGGCTTCGACAAGCAAGAGGAGACTAAGCACATCCTTACCTTGTCTTGTCTTGTCTTGTCGGGTGAAGTGAGAAGCTCAACCTTCACCTGGAGGAAGAGGACTTCGAGGAACTGCTGGATTCCCATGAAAAGAGAGAGAGAGAGAGAGAGAGAGAGAGAGAGAGATTGTATACAGTACAAACTCGTAGACATTTCCTCTCAAAAAAATGCCCTGTAACTACTTACAAAGAAATTCATCTAACGAATGGCCGTTCGGAACATATCTCATTCATAAGTTGGGTGGTGTCTGTACAATATAAACAATCTATGCCCCACCCCCGGTAAAATTGTCAAGCGTTGACTGGTCCACGGTGCTAAAAAGGTTGGGAACCACTGTCCTACATAACAGTGATTGATTGATTGATTGATTAATTAATTGTAAAACTAATGTTTCTGGTAAAAGTAAAAAGGTACAGGTCTTGAAATGAAGTGGAGCATACAAATAAAAGTGCCTCTTTGAAGGTCATTTCTATCAAGGGGGGACGTGCACCACCACCACCACCACCCCCCCCCCGCCCCGCCCCGCCTCGCGCGCGCACACACACACACACACAGCAGGAGTTGAGTTCCACTGGACAAGAAATTATGTGTATTCACAATCTTATAAATAAGCTTAATGGCTGTTATTGAAGAGAAAGTCGGAGATAAGTTCCGCATGCAGTAAACCAGAAGTAGGAAGTAAACCGGAAAAGTTGACGTGTGCCGGGCACTGCGCATGTGCAAGCCTGAGCTGACCAATCAGTGTTCTCGTTTCAGATCTTCCTTAGCAACTAGCCTGCATTGTTTACGAGCATATCGTCTTCATAACCTTTATTTTATTCGCTGAAACGGCATTTTAATATCAAAACAGTATCCAAAATGGACAGATGACTTCACAACCGTTCTTCTGGTGTATGGATTATAGTGTGTCTTGTCCTGAACTTGGTGAAGAAATGCAATGAAATCCAGTAAATTTGCTACTGTTTTTATCTAGTTTTATGAGGGCACTTGCCAGAAAAATGAAAAAAAAAAAAAAAAAAGAGACTATTCGTGAGTTTTTGTCAATTTCACGTGAGCAAAAGATAGTTGAATTCTTGTTTTAATAGTTTACGCAAAAATTCGAAATTTTGATGAAAATGGACCATTTTTACTTTTCTGGCCTTTATCTCAAAAGTGGTCTGTGTGACAAGCATCAACTTTCGGTGGAACACCTCACATATTATCAGGAAGCAATAATAGCTGGACACTGTCAATCAAACAAAGTGCGAGTGTGAGAATAAAGCAGAGGTTCTTAATACCACTTCTGCTTCCTGCACACGTGTTAGAACACAAAGTAGACATTGACTCACAGAGATCGAATGGCTAAAATAATCATAAGCCATCCAGCTTGTATCTGCAGCCTAATGGTCAGTACCTGAATAAAATGAATAGTATGTCTTTGTGTTGTAAATATGTATTAATATTTGTTTGTGCCTTTGAATAGATAAATATCTTTAGCTCGATGTGTAAATGTATTTAGCACATGTACTTGAAGATGTAGTTTGAAATATACTTGAGAATGTTTTTGGTTGAACTATAATATTTGATCGAGTTCACCCTCAAACCGCTTAGGTGTGAAAGCTCGAATTCAGCAGTGTTCACCATTATCAACTTATATTCATTGCAATGGACACTGCCTAAATCTAGTCATTAGTCACTCCTGCAAGATTCCACAAGTATGCAACATGTTGTATAAACTCAAGAACTGTTGCCTTTTCTTGAAAAATCACCCGAAACGAAATGAGCTGCTGCAAACCATAATCAGTCTCAAAACTGATCATGATGTATCATAAAAAGGAAATGCCTGATAGACTTGTGCAGAACAAGATGGGCAGAGTGCCACAACACCTACCAGCATTTCTACTAGGGTTTCACATTTATTGTGGATGCTCTTGAGATCATAGGATACAGCATGCATCTGCAGGAGTACGAGGAATTGCACAAAGGGTTTAATGGAATGTACAAGGACTGCTCGACCCAAACCAAGAGTGATTTGATGCTCAGCAAGTTCTCACAGGAATCACCAGCTTTGATTTCGTTGTTACATTTGTAACCGTGTATCAGTACCTTTCACACCTGCCAGGTCTAACAGTCAAGCTACAAGGGTCCTCTGTGGACATTATACAAGAGCATGTAATGGTCCAGGAAGTAAAGGACACTTATAAAGAGGAAAGACATCAGGTTGAGGAAGAGTTTACCAAGATCTACAATCAAGCTGTTCGAATGGCAGAAAAGGTCGGTAAAGAACCCACTAAACCTAGAGTTGCAGGAAGACAGCAGCACCACAAAAATGTCGCCTCACTTTCCATTTGTGACCACTACAGGCTGAACCTTGCAATTCCATTCTTGGATCACATCCATGAATGTCTGGACACTCAGTTTTCAAGCTTGGCACGAAAGGCAGCATCACTGTTGGGCCTTGTCCCTGCAATTATTTGCAAAACTTCAGTCATTAACATTGATGAGACCATTGACCTATACAGTATTGACCTTCCATGACCCGAGTTGGTTCCACAGGAGTTAAAACAATGGAAGGCAAGTTACGAAAAGATGCCAAATGAGAAAAGACCAGAGTCACCGGCAGCAGCCATTAAAGAATATGATCATTTCCGTACATATTTACTCTTCTGCAAATTATCTGCACCCTTCCACTGACTTCATGTGAATGTGAAAGTCACATTCATACTTGAGAGCAACCATGGGTCAAGAGAGACTTTCATCATTGGGGCTCATCATCACCCACTACTCTAAACATGTAGCTCTTGATTGACTGACTGACATTTATGCTTCCATCCACCCCCAGTGACTGGAGCTGAAATCTCTGATCAAGCCTTAATTTGAGCTCTTGTAGCTCATACAAATCAGTTGTGCATTATCATAACAGGCGAGAGGAAAACTGGTGACTGGAACTAACTGTTATTTTTGTAATGTACATTATAACTGTAAACTGATTTATAACATCATTTATAAGACCTCACATCAATTTTAATTATGACCCAAATTATGTATATAATTAAAACAGTCTGGTGTTCAATTTGTTCTTGTGTTTCTCGACAGTCCTTTAAGGCTTCGGCCGATAGCCCCTGGGACTCGAGTTCCGGTCAACCAAGATTTGCACGTTTGAATTTTTGAATGGCGCGTTTGGCGCTTTTGGTGAGAGGAAGTTGTTTCGTACAGAGGACGGAAATTTAGGAAAATGTTTTTCCTATTCAGAAGTTTTCGTAAGTAGAGGGCCGACTGTAACCTTTAATTCAACGTCTTTTTCTTTTTAAAAACATAAATGTTTTTGTTGTAAGCAGGACTGTAATTGAATTGTCTCTACAGTCGTTCAAATCAGTGCAACATATCGTTTTTTCATATTAAAATAAAAGAAAAAGAAACATTATACAGACGCTCCCAGACTTACGTTTTTAATCGGTTCTGGACGGCCCAACGTAAGTTGAAAGTGAACGTAAGTTGTTACAATGATGTATGACGTGTGACTCTCATACTGTACTATACATCCATAAATACCATTACGGTATCTCATAAAACACCCCTAAATCAATTATTATAAACATAATATTGTAAAATAACATCAAATATATCAAATAATATCAACATTAATCTCAAATAAGTCACTTATTTACACCGAGTCACTTTACATGAAGCTTAAAACAGTCAATCAAGGTTTACAATATGTGAAGCGCTCAATACCGAAAGTAGTGTACTTGCGAAAGTAGTGGATTTGCTGTGGGTTATATGGACTTCCGGTCTTTCAAGTGCTCAAGGGTGCCGTTGAACTCATTTAGAACACAGCCTGCACTGTTGCAGTCTCCCAGCGAAGCGGAGAGTTCTTTCTTTTGTGAAAGTAAATCAGTAAACTTTATTCAAGAGATGCATACAAAGAACAAGTACAAATTCTCATGAATATTAATATAAAAATAAGTATACACTCTTCGGATTCTGCTAAAAGATAATAAATATAAAGATTGTGCCGATCTGAGAAGATAGTTAATTCATCTCTCTGTATGAGACTTTCACCCATGCTCGTAGGCTTACACTTGTGACCAACCATATTTGCTGAGGGTTAAAAAAGTCTGCAGAACAGTGTAAACACAGAAAAACAGTCTTAACACAAGGGTAACACTATATAACTGATATACATATATACATATATATATATATACATATATATATATATATGCATATATACGCACTCTGTCGTTTGTAAACAATGAATGCAGCGTCATGACGTCAACATACTACGCGTCTAAACTCAAAAATTTAATTTTTTTTTTTTTTTTGGGGGGGGGTGTAAAAACGGATAAATGTAAAACAGATGAACGTAAGTCGGGGGGCGTCTGTATGCAGTGTTATTTGATTTTAAATGTTAAAAAGGATTTGTGGCTTCCAGTGTTTTTGTGACTGTGGAAAATGGGTCCAAATGGCTCTTTGAATGGCAAAGGTTGCCGACCCCTGGTCTGGACTGTACCCACCTGTACCCAGCTTCTTTAAAATTACATGAAACATTGAGATGTGGACATAACTGCAGTGCCTCCAAGAGTCTTAAGATTCATGGTAATAGAATTTAGTACAAGGAAGAGACGCAAGACCATGAATTTTGTTTGCAGGAAACAAAAACTTTTAAAATGTTCACTCTTGTTAATGTAAAAAATTAATACAATTTGATAACTTTATAATATAACAATATTATTTTGTCCCAAAGTTTCAAACAGATTTGGCATAACAAAATGTAGGTTTTAAAAAATAGGTTGAACTTGTATTTTGAGTTCGTACAAACAAACCACACAACCCAGATGAACAGCTGTAGAGGACCTCGCATGATTTCACATGTTCCAATAAATGGTTTTTGTTCCCAATTCCCAAATTCTTTGTACATTAATAATTAAAAAGAGAAAAAAAGAAACGCAGGGAAATCAATCTTTGAAAGAATGAAACAGCTGGGTTCCAGGTCGTCACTGAATTCTTTGCTCCATATGTTTTTATCTGTAATTGGCCTCACTGAGAAATTAACTCGCTGTAACATTGCAAGTTCAAACCTGTCGTTATGATGAGTTTATATTTTGGTTATGAACAACATGGTGATGATATTTGAGACTTTTAAATCTTTCTTGAACACTCTGTGCATTCCAACACGTGACCTGCCTGCTTTCTCCATGATATTATGCAACATTTCAAAGTACAGTGGTACCTTGACTTACGAGTATCTTTTATAACGAATTTTCCATGAGAGGAGCAAAATTTTGATTTATGAGCTCTGCTGGGGAATTGGCTTTTCCGCGCCAATTAGCCTTGTATTCTTCTGCGTGTATTTGTGCACACTCTGAGAACACCTTGTGCAGTGCTTCTCAATTATTTTTTGTGATGACCCCTACAAGAAGAAAAAAAAAAATTAACAACCCCCCACACACGACTATAAATAGTGTTTACTGCACTTCATATCATTTTCTCGGTGCTTTTTCCCGACACCATATGGAACACAGTGAAACTGCCACCGTCACCTATTGCCTATTGAAGAGGGTGCACAATTACACTTAATTCTAGTACAGTATGGCAAAAAAGCATGTTCCCCAGGATCATACACCCCCCAAGGGGGACACACCCCACTATTTGAGAAACACTGGCCTTGAGGCAGCTCACCACGATCCTTTCCTCGCTGGCATTCGTAGTGTGCACATGCACAAAATTCTCCTCCTCCTCCTCTGTTACACACCAACTCATGCCTGCCCAAGTGACATCTTCACCACAGTCAATGATTGGAAGGATTAGTTGACTTATTGTTTATTCTTGTATTATTGTTTATTTTTAATTATTATGAATGTTAATATGCATCTATCATTATTATGAAATATTTATTGTGTTTATCGTTACTATATTAGGTCAAATATACATGTTTGTGGCAGGTTATGTGAGTTTGGGAGGGTGTTGGAACGGATTAACTGGTTTTCTATCATTTCCTATGGGAATTTCTGTTTAATTTAACAATCATTTTGAATTACAAGCTCACCCTTGAAATGGATTAATTATGTAAGTCAAGCTACCACTCTAACAAATTGGAGTGCAGATGTTGAAACAAATATGACATTTCATTAAAAGGTATCAGAAACCCAACAATCAGGTGATCTGCGCTTAGTAATAGGACTGTTATCCCGAGTCACAATTCAGGTTTTGCTCAATTTTAAAAGACGCACAGCATATAAACGCACATTGGAAAATTGGCTTTTTTTTTTTTCAAAAATGTACGTAATATAACATTACTCTCCGGAAAAAAAATCCTGGAGGCAATGACATCCTTGCAGCAGACTGGAAAACTGTTGAGGAGGAACTGCACCTACTGCTCAAAGTCAACTGGGACTGGCTCCAGATTTCAAAAGCAGAGCTGGATAACAGATGGATGAGGGCATGACCTCACTGTAATGTAACGATGAACAGGTTCTCTCTACATCCACTCCTCAGCCCAGTATTACCTCTCTTAGGTAGGAAACTTCTTCATGGGAATAAAATCCCCAAATTACCGAGCTGACTCTCAGCAGAGATGCGGTTTCTGTTCTGCATGAACCCGTTGGTGGTTATGAAGAGAACTTTCTTCTGTGAAGCTGTTTCCACACTGTGAGCAGAAATACGGCTTCTCTCTGGTGTGAATGCGCCAGTGTGTTCGGAGAGAATTCAAACGAGTAAAACCCTTTCCACAGTCTGAGCAATACAGCTTCTTTCCCGTGTGAATGCGCTGGTGTCTGTGAAAAGAACTCAAAAGAAAAACGTTTTCCACAATCTGAGCAGTGATACGGCTTCTCTCCTGTGTGAATACGCTGGTGTATTTGGAGGTTGCCTTTATGAGTAAAACCTTTTCCACAATCTGAACAGTGATACGGGTTCTCTCCTGTGTGAATGCGCTGGTGTGTTCGGAAATGGCTCCAACAAGTAAAACTCTTTCCACACTGTGAGCAGTGATATGGTTTCTCTCCCGTGTGAATGCGCTGGTGTGCTCGTAAATACCTTTGACAAATAAAACTCTTTCCACACTGTGAGCAGTGATATGGTTTCTCTCCTGTGTGAATGCGCTGGTGTGTTCGGAGGTGGGCTATTTGAGCAAAACTCTTTCCACACTGTGAGCAGTGATACGGCTTCTCTCCCGTGTGAATGCGCTGGTGTGTTCGGAAATCGCTCTGACGAGAAAAACTCTTTCCACACTGTGAGCAATGATATGGTTTCTCTCCCGTGTGATTGCGCCGGTGTCTGTGGAAAGAACTCGAAAAAGAAAAACGCTTTCCACAATCTGAGCAGTGATATGGCTTCTCTCCTGTGTGAATACGTTGGTGTATTTGGAGGTCGCTTTTTTGAGTAAAACATTTTTCGCAATCTGAGCAGTGATATGGGTTCTCTCCCGTGTGAATGCGCTGGTGTCTTCGGAAATGGCTCGAACAAGTAAAACTCTTTCCACACTGTGAGCAGTGATACGGTTTCTCTCCCGTGTGAATGCGCTGGTGTTCTCGTAAATACCTCTGACAAATAAAACTCTTTCCACACTGTGAGCAGTGAAAGGATTTCTCTCCCGTGTGAATGCGCTGGTGTGTTCGGAAATAGCTCTGACGAGAAAAACTCTTTCCACACTGTGAGCAGTGATAGGGTTTCTCTCCTGTGTGAATGCGCCCGTGTGTTCGGAGCTGGCCTATTTTACTGAAACGTTTTCCACAATCTGAGCAGTGGTACGGCTTCTCTCCTGTGTGAATGTTCTGATGTTTTTGGAAATCGCCCTTCTTAGTAAAACTTTTGCCACAAACTGAGCAACTGTGAAAACCTTCCTTCATTTGTGAAGAACAGGTGATAGTTTCCTGTGGACATGAAGTCTTTTCACAGCTACTGGAATCTTCTGCAGACATCCCGAGTTTGATCTATGGGGAGATTTAAAAAAAAAAAAAAGTGTGAACATTTAAAAATTTGGGTGACTATTAAAAGTAAGAGAACACGGTAGAGAAGTGAAGAGACTGAAGGCAGAGTGGAATGGGAGGAGAAGAGCGGACGAGGTGATTTGTGACAGTAGGACATCTGTAAGAATATAGGAAAAGGTTTCTAAGACAGTAATTAAGCGAGCAATGCTGCACGGTTTGGAGACAATAAGGCTGAGAAAGACAGGCTAAGGAGCTGAGATCGAGATGCAAGAACAGAGATGAAAATGCCATGATTTTTTTATCTTCCAGAATGGACAAGAATGGACAGAATTAGAAATACGTTTGAGGGACACCACAGGGAGGAGTGTTTGGGGAGAAAATGAGAAAGTACAGAGTGAGATGGAGGAGGATGATCAGGCCAGCCTTAAAAATATCTTTGTTGGCAGTAACACAGCCGGTTGGGCCAAAATTGTACATAAAAACCCTGCCTGAGCATGCACAGATGCAAAAAATAAAAATATACGTGCGTGTCCCCTGTCACACACCGTACTAAGAAGTGACCAAAATCAGTTTTAACCGCATCTTGTATGTATGTATGTATGTATGTATTCCTTTCGGCTTTTTCCCTTTAACTCGGGAGTCTCCACAGCGAATCATTTTGATTCGCACGTTTAATTTGGCAGAGGTTTTTACGTCGGATGCCCTTCCTGTCACAACCCTTTTAGCAAGGGACAGAAACACGCTGACGACTTTGCAGCCTACTCTTTACGAAAGTCAGCAATGGTTCTTTTACATAGGTTCTCACCATAGACAGTGAGAGACATGGCCCACCTTTGATAACCCAGTTAGCCGCACTGGGGGGACAGTGACAACCTTGTGGAGAGTGGGACTCGAACCCCCAACCTTTGGATCAGCGATCCAGCGCCCTATACCACTAGACCACCACTGCCCTCCTATTAACCACATCTTGTGTTCGGTCAATTTCACCAGTTCGGTGAAACAGCGCTTCTCATTGGCCAGTACTGTCTTAACAATAAAGGTGGAAAGCATAATGGAGGGGGACAATGATGAGGCAAAAAACCTGTTCTCTGTCACGATTAGAGGTGTCAATCTGTCTTCCTTTCAGCTTTTTCCCTTTTTCTCAGGAGTCGCCACAGTGATCCATCTGATTCGCATGTTTGATTTGGCAGAGGTTTTTACGTCGGATGCCCTTCCTGTCACAACCCTTTTTAGCAAGGGACAGAAACACGTTGACGACTTTGCAGCCTACTCTTTACAAAAGTCAGCAATGGTTATTTTACATGACTCTCACCATAGACAGTGAGAGACACGGCCCGCCTTTGATAACCCAGTTAGCTGCACTTGGGGGGGACAGTGACAACCTTGTGGAGAGTGGGACTCGAACCCCAACCTTTGGATCAGCGATCCAGCGCCTATACCACGAGACCACCACTGCCCCCACTATTAAAGGTGCCAATATGAAAATAATTAATTATTATGCTTCAAATTGAGCAACACATTTGCTACATTTTCGAACAAATACAAGTTAATTATAACCCACCAGCAACAACGCAGAGCGTGACAAAGGGACGGAGTGACAGACTCTGTTGATTACAATATTAAAAGAATAAACTTTAATATTCAGTATGTTGATTTCAAATAAGATATTTATTTTATTCTACTGTGTTTACAACACGCACATAATATAGCATGATGTGTGAAAAAATTTCTCTAATGCAGCCATGAGGCGAGGGGCACTAACCAGTGTCTCTCCCCCCTTATGCCAGTCCAAAGCCTGGAGAAATGCAGAGGGTTGTGTCAGGAAGGGCATCCGACGTAAAACTAATGCCAAACTTTTATGATGCAAATCAGAAGTATTAACCCCATACCGGATCGGTAGAGGCCTGGGTTAACAACAACCGCCATCAGTGCTGTCAATCAACAGGGTGCTGAAGGAAATTGGACAAGAAAAAGGAAAGGCGGGAGGCGATCCGTAGGCAGAGAGAGAAGAGGAAAAGCATGAGTGTAGGACTGAGAGTGGGGACTTTGAATGTTGGAACTATGCAAAGAAAAGGTAGAGAGCTGGCTGACATGATGCAGAGGAGGAAGATGGACATAGTCTGTGTTCAGGAGACCAGGTGGAAAGGTAGCAAAACTAAGAGCTTAGGAGCAGGGTTTAAGCTGTTTTATCATGGTATGATGGGAGAAGAAATGGAGTAGGAGTGATCTTGAAGGAGGGGTTTCTCAGGAATGTTCTAGAAGTGAAAAGAGTGTCAGACAGAGTGATGAGTCTCAAGTTAGAAACTGAAGGAGTGATGCTCAATGTTGTTAGTGCTTATGCCCCACAGGCAGGATGTGAGCTAAAAGAGAAGGAGAGATTCTGGAGTGACTTCGATGAAGTGATGCAGAGTACCCCAGAGGTGAAAAAGTGGTCATTGGTGCAGACTTCAATGGACATGTTGGTGCAGGCAATAGAGGGGACGAGGAAGTGATGGGCAGGTTTGGTATCCAGGACAGGAACGCAGGAGGACAGATGTTGATCGATTTTGCAAAAAGGATGGAAATGGCTGTGGTGAATACTTTCTTCCAGAAGAAACAGGAGCATAGGGTGACTTTTAAAAGCGGAGGTAGGAGCACACAGGTAGACTACATCTTGTGTAGGCGATGTAACTTGAAGGAAGTCAGTGACTGCAAAGTAGTAGTGGGTGAGAGTGTTGCCAAACAGCATAGGATAGTGGTATGCAGGATGACTCTGATGGTGAGGAAGGTGAAGAAGACAAAGGCAGAGCAGAAGACAAAGTGGTGGAATTTGAAAAAGGAAGTGTCGTGTTGTCTTCAAGGTGGAGTTGAAACAGGCTTTGGGTGGCCAGGAAGTGCTTCCAAATGACTGGACAACTACAGCAAATGTGATCAGGGACACAGGTAGGAGAGTACTTGGTGTGTCCTCTGGAAGGAAAGTAGATAAGGAGACTTGGTGGTGGAATGAGGATGTGCAGGAGTGTGTACAAAGGAAGAGGTTAGCTTAGAAGAAGTGGGGTATTGAGCAGACCAAAGAGAGTAAACCAGAGTACAGGGAGACACAGCGTAAGGCGAAAGTAGCAGTGGCTAAGGCCAAACAGAGGGCATATGATAACTTGTATGATAGGTTGGACAGTAAGGAGGGAGAAAATGATCTATTCAGGTTGGCACAGCAGAGAGATAGAGATGGGAAGGACGTGCAGCAAGTGAGATTGATAAAGGACCATCTTCGACCAACAGTCGTCCAATTTCCATCAGCACCCTGTTGATTGACAGCACTGATGGCGGTCATTGTTAACCCGGGCCTCGACCGATCCGGTATGGGGGTAATACTTCTGATTTGCATCATAAAAATTTGGCATTGGTTTTAAGGCCGGATGCCCTTCCTGACACAACCCTCTGCATTTCTCCCTGCTTGGGACCGGAATAAGGGGGAGAGACACTGGTTAGTGTCACCCCCACCTCATGGCTGTATTTGCAGCGAACACTGTCTCAGGTAAATATACATTATTCGGCTTATGCTAGTCCTTCTCAAAAAATTAGCATATTGTGATAAAGTTCATTATTTTCTGTAATGTACTGATAAACATTAGACTTCATATATTTTAGATTCATTGCACACAACTTTTCCCTACACCACAGGGAACTTTGGGAGTAACGAGGATGGATAGGATCTGGAATGAGTCCATCAGAGGGACAGTACATCTAAGACTTTTGGGAAACAAAGTCAAAGAGGCTAGATTGAGATGGTTTGGACATGTACAGAGGAGGGATAGTGAATATATTGGTAGTAGGATGCTGAGGTTGGAACAACAAGGCAGAAGGTCTAGAGGAAAATCAAAAGAGGAGATTGCTGGGTGCGATGAAGGAGGACATGAAGGTAGTTGGCATAAGAGAAGAAAATACAGAGGATAGGGTGAGAAGGATCAGAAGGGATTCATTCCATCAGGCAAGATACCACTGTAGAGCCAGAACAACATTTTATAATCACGTGGCATCTGTTGGGACTCTCTAGAACTGCCAGAATATAAAAATAATAACTGAATGATTTGGGATTGGCATCTAATTTGTATTTTTACAGGGCTTTTTTTTCATGGATCATCACAGATTTAATAGATTATTACAGATATTTGAATCTTCTCCCTGTGTTGTTGCCTTGTCGTGGTGGAGAGGCTTGCGTGTCTCAGAGATTCTGGAGGCTAGGTCGGGGAAGGATATATCCTTCGGCAAGTTCAACCATACCGAATTGGTTCCAGATGAAAGACCAGACAAAACACAGCACCCGGTCCTCTAGGTTGGGGGTTGGACGTAGGGCTAACAACCCTACTCCTTGAAAAGAAACTCTGTTACGAAAACTATGATAAACAATCCTCTGGACTCTGACGTGGACTTGAACCAACATGTTGGTTTGATGAACACCCCTGATGAAAGCCTAATACAGGAAGTTAGGAGTGAGAGATCAAGTCTGCTCAAGCCCAAAACAAAGATACAAATTGGTACATGGAACACACGTACAATGTTTGAACCCAAAACAGCTCAGGTCATAAATGAAATGAGGCGATACAAGCTCGACATCCTAGGCATCAGTGAATGCCGTTGGACTGGTACTGGTCGAAGAAGAGCGAGAGATGGTTAAACTATCCTATATTCAGGACACGGAGACCATTATACCCGTGGAGTAGCCCTCATCATAACCCAGAAGTATGGTAACACCTTGTTGGAATGGGAGCCCCTTGGGGATAGAATGATTAGAGCCAGGTTTAACTCCAGGCACTGTGAACTAACCATCATACAATGCTATGCACCAACTAATGATGCTGATGAAGGAGATAAAGATGAGTGGTATGAGAAACTGCAAGGAGTAACATCAAAGGTTCCAAAACACGATCTTTTACGAGTGATGGGTGATTTGAATGCAAAAGTAGGAGAGGATAACATCAACTCTGAGAGAGCAATGGGCAAACATGGGTGTGGTACAAGAAACAACAATGGTGAGCACCTGATTGACTTCTGTCTTGACAACAATCTCAATTGGAGGAACACTTTTCCCCCATAAGAACATCCACAAATGGACATGGAAGTCACCATATGGTACGACAGTCAACCAAATAGACCATGCTCTCATCTGTGGGAAACGGCGCAGGTCACTACTGGATGTCCGTGTATATCGTGGAGCTGATGCAAACTCCGACCACTACCTTGTCAATGCCACACTCAAGCTTAAACTAAGAAAGAAAAAGAGAGATGGTCACATCAGGAAAAAGTTGGACATCTCCAAGTTAAAATGCCTTAACTAAAACAAAGGCTTTGTGATGGGAGCTTCGGAACAGATTCACTGCATTAACAGAGACAGATAGTGAAAACCTGAACATCCAAACCAAATGAGAAAATATCAAAAATGCATCTGTTGAAACTGCAACTAAGATCCTAGGCCACTGTGAAAGAAAGAACAAAGAATGGATAATACCTGATACATGGCAAAAAATAGAAGAGAGAAAACAACTAAAAGCTAAAGTGCTCAACACCAGGTCTGAAAGAATACAACAGCAGTTTCAAGAAGCATATAGACTAAAAGACAAAGGAGTCAAGAAAAGTGATAGACGAGATAAAAGAGCCTTTGTAGAAGAGCAAGCAACAAGAGCAGAACAAGCTGCAGAAAGATGAAATGAGCATTGTTTATAAGATCACAAAACAACTATGTGGCAACAGCACACAATCAAAAACCCTCGTGCAGGATAAAGATGGTAACATCCTCACCACAGATAAAGAACAGATGGAGAGATGGGTGGAAGACTTTTGCAGTGTCCTCAACAGAACAGATCCAACTGAAAACACAACACCATCACTAACAGCAGATGAACTCAACATCAACACCAACCCCCCATCTGAAAGTGAAGTCGACAAAGCCATCAAGAAACTAAAAAGTGGAAAAGCTGCTGGGTTTGACTCCATTCATGCAGAAAGGATAAAGGCTGATATTAACACCTCAATAAGAGTACTAACACGGCTGTTCAACACCATTTGGAAGGAGGAAGACATCCCTGAAGACTTGTCAAAAGGTCTCATAGTCAAACTTCCAAAGAAAGGCAACCTACAGAACTGCGATAACTGGCGAGGCAGCACACTGCTCGCGGTATCATCTAAAGTTTTCTGTCATTAATCAACCACATCTACCCCACTGACTGTGAACCATATCAACCCATCTACTCTGCCCTCAGATGAATATAGGCCAGTCTACAAAGTTGTTCCCTTCTTTTCTTTTTTATTGTTTATTAATTTATACTATTTATGTATCTATTTTATTTATTTCCTTATATAATATATATGTATGTGTGTATGTTTGTACATGTATCTATTTTTGCACCCCCTACTGATGGTGCCTCAAGAGCCTGTAACAGTGAATTTCTCCATTGTGAGATTAATAAAGCTGTATCTTATCTTATCTTATATCCTTCTAAGCAGAATTTAAAACAACATTGACACCAAACTCCGCGAAGAACAAGCGGGGTTTCGACGAGGGAGAAGCTGCATTGACCAGATCTTCACACTGAAGAACATCCTTAAACAATGTGTGGAATGGAACACACCATTGTACATCAACTTTATAAATGTGTTAACATAAAAAATATATGTTATAAAGACTTCCAAAAAGCTTTTGACAGCCTGCACCGTGACACCTTATGGAAGATCTTGTAGTCATATGGAATCCCCACAAAAATCATAAACCTGATTCAGATGTTCTACAAGTATGAATGTTCTGTGATCATAGATGGTGGACTCTGAGTGGTTCCCAGTAAGATCAGGTGTGAGACAAGGTTGAATCATTTCTCCAGTCCGCTTCCTTGTTGCACTGGACTGGATCATGAGAAAAACAACATCTGACAAACCAAGAGGTATACAGTGGACCCTCTATTCCCAGCTAGAGGATTTGAATTTTGCAGATGACATCGCTGCACTCTCAGCAAATGTAAACCACCTCCAAGAGAAGACCAACTGACTGTACAGCTTTGGAAAGCAAATTGGCCGATATATCAATGCCTCCAAAACTGAAATTATGTACATTGGAGCAGAGAGAGATGTAACAGTCAAAGTTGATGAACAACCTCTTGAAAATGTTGATAAATTGACATACCTAGGAAGCCTTGTCAGCAAAGAAAACTCCACCAGTAAAGATATTCAGTCCAGACTCTCCAAAGCTCGGTGTGCCTTTGCCAGACTTCGCCCCATCTGGAAGTCTAAACAGTACACTCAGAGGACAAAGGTACAGCTTTTCAACAGCAACGTCAAATCTGTCTTACTATATGGCTCGGAGTGTTGGCATGTGGTGCAGAGTAACATGAAGAAAATCAAGACCTTCTTCAACAAATGCCTGAGGTACATCTACGGCATATTCTGGCCAAAAACCATCTCAACCTATGAACTGCACAAGAAAGTCAAATGTACAAGCATTGAACATCAGATAAAGCTCCGACGCTTAAGATGGCTTGGACACGTTCTCAGAATGGATAACAACAGGTTTCCCAAAGTGGCTCTCAGATGGACTCCACCTGGAAAGAGAAGCAGAGGATGACCAAAAACAACATCGAGAAGAACGATAACATCACAGCTGAAAGAGATGAACCTGATATGGGGGGGGCAGCAAAGGATAGGTCCAGATGGAGGACAATCATCATGGCCTTATGTTCCACTGGGAACGAAGAGGATTAAGTAAGTAAGTACAGATATTTGAATAGTTGTAAAAACACCATGGGGATATTATAAATAAATCTCCAAGAGCTGTTGAAATTCTGAGCCGAGCATGAGAAACCAGTACCACACAGAACCGGTTTGGTGCACAGAATTAAACAGGAGGCGGGAAGTCTGCTAGTCATAAATTCTTTAATCAGTTGGTAAAAAACACCAGGGGCCGGTTGTTCAAAACATGGTTATTTTTTAACCACTGATTAAGTAGAGTTAACTGACCGTTAAATTTAACGCTGCCGTTATCTTGTTGTTCAAAACTCGGTTAACTTTAACTGAGTGTTAACTTGACGTTAAGGTTAACACACCTAAGGACCACCGTTAAATTTTTAACAGTGTGGTTAACTTGCAAGATGACGTTCATGGCTCACGCTGGATTCATGATGCCGCATCAGCGGCGTAAGGACAGAGTGTACCGTGGGCTTGATTATGACATGGCTGCTTTTTCAGACGAAGAATTAAGAATCCGCTACCGGTTTGGGAGAGGCTCAATTGCGTACCTGTGCAATCTGCTGGGAGGTGATTTGCAGCATCCCACGAATAGGGGCCACGCACTGACTGTCGAACTGCAAGTGTTGGTGGCCCTTTGCTTTTATGCCCATGGGAGTTTTCTACAGGTGGTTGGGGAGGGACACTGTGGGCTTGGACAAAAGTACGGTCTCGAGAATAGTGAGAGATGTTACAGATGCCTTGGTGAGAAGGCGTAACAACTTTATTTCTTGGCCGACTTGACAATCGCCGACTGCGACAAATTGAGGATGGATTCTGATAAATATTATTATTATTAGAGTTCAACCAAAAACATTTTCAAATATATTTCAAACTACACCTGCAAGTACATGTGCTAAATACATTTACAAATTGGGCTAAAGTTATTTATCTATTCAAAGGCACAAACAAATATTAATACATATTTACAGCACAAAAGACACACTATTTTTTATTTATTATATTTTTTATACATGTTATAAAAATATATTTTATAAAAAGTACTGACCATTAGGCTGCAGATACAGGCTGGATGGCTTATGATTATTTTAGCCATTCATTCTCTGAGTCAATGTTTGTGTTCTAACACATGTGCAAGAGCCTGAGGCTGTACTAACAAACTGTGCTTTATTCTCACACTCGCACTTTGTGTGATTGACAGTGTTCAGCTATTATTGCTTACTGATTATGTTTGTTGATTGATCAACTCAACTCCTGCTGTGTGTGTGTGGGGGGGGTGCATGTGCACCCTGTGCACCACCCAACCCCAACCCCAACCCCACCCCCACCCCCGGCCGACGCCCTTGATCAGCTGCCTTCTGATGTTTCAGCAGCTGACACCGGGTTGGGTAGTATTCAGTGCAGACATTGCAGATATGCAACACCACAGGTGGTTGGCGAATTGCGCATTGAGTTTTTCAAACGTACACGCACACAAAAAAAAAATATTCACGAGCGCATGTATTATTGTTGATTGACATTTTTATATTAAAAAGCATACACAGACATCTTACATTTTGTACGCTTAGGAAAATGTTGAATGAGCCCTTCGTGCTAACCAGTAACGTGAACCACACTGTTAACTTTGACAGCAACGTTAACTAACAATGTGACTCACCATGCTTTGAACAACGCAGATTTAACGGTCGGTTAGCTAACGGTGGGTTAAAAATTTCAACAGCCGTTAGGGGTTAACCGGTGGTTAAAATAACCATGTTTTGAACAACCGGCCCCAGGTGTTTAAAAATAACATATTTTAAACACTGTGTTTCTGTACTTCAGTAATATTCAGAGCACAAGGAAATGCTTGCTGAGGTAAATTAAAAAATCTTCTTCTTCTTTTCCTTTCGGCTGTTCCCTTCAGGGGACGCCACAGCGAATTATCTGCCTCCATCTCACATTATACTTTGCATCTTCTCTTATGCCAGCTACCTTCATGTCCTGCTTCACCACATCCATGAATCATCTCTTTGGTCTTCCTCTAGGCCTTCTGCCTGGTAGTTCCAACCTCAGCATCCTACTCCCAATATACTCACTATCCCTCCTCTGTACATGTCCAAACCATCTCAATCTAGCCTCTCTGACTTTGTCTCCAAAACCTCTTACATGTGCTGTCCCTCTGATGTGCTCATTCCTGATCCTATCCATCCTCATTACTACCAAAGAGAACCTCAACATTTTCATCTCTGCCTCCTGTCTTTTCCCCAGGGCCACTGTTTCTAAACCATACAACATCGCTGGCCTCAACACCGTCTTGTACACTTTTCCTTTCATTCTTTGGGATACCCTCCTATCACACATCACTCCGGACACTTTTTTCCCAACCATTCAAACCTGCATGCACATGCTTCTTCACCTCTTTTCCACACTCTCCATTGCTCTGGATTGTTGAGCCTGAGTACTTAAAATCCTCTACCTTCTTTATCTCTGCCCCCTGTCACCTCACCATTCCTCTTGGGTCCTTGTCGTTTACACACATGTATTCTGTCTTACTGAGGCTAATCTTCATTCCCCTCCTTTCCAGGGCATACCTCCACCTCTCTAGATTTTCCTGCACTTGTTCTCTGCTCTCACTACAGATCACAATGTCATCTGCAAACATCATAGTCCATGGGATTCTTGTCTAACCTCGTCTGTCAGCCTGTCCATCACTATAGCAAACAAGAAAGGGCTGAGAGCTGACCCTTGATGCAGTCCCACCTCCACCTTGAATTCGTTGGTCACACCAACAGCACACCTCACCACTGTCTTACATCTCGCATACATGTCCTGCACCACTCTAACATACTTCTCTGCTACTCCAGACTTCCTCATACAATATAACAGTTCCTCTCTCGGCACCCTGTCAGATGCTCTCTCCAGATCCACAAAGGCACAATGCAGCTCCTTCTGACCTTCTCTGTACTTCTCTATTAACATCCGCAAGGCAAACACTGCATCTGTGGTGCTCTCTCTTGGTATGAAACCAAACTGTTGTTCACAAATGCTGCTCTCTATCCTTAGTCTAGCTTCCACTATTATTTCCCATAACTTCATCGTATGGCTCATCAACTTGCTGAGGTAAATTAAAAAATAAAATTACAAAAAGTGAATCCCTAGTAGTGAGAATCTTTAATCCTGCCGGCATTAAACATTATTAAATAAAATAAAAACCCATTTATGATCCAATTTGTTCGTCACAGAAAGCAGCTGCCTTTAACTTACCTCAGGATTTAAAGATAAAAACGTGTATCTTCCCCAAACCCGGTTGGTGTCGCGCCGCTTCTTTTCTTCTTCCTTCCGTCCTTCCTAATAAAACCTTTGTGCATTATCGCCACCAACTGTTCGGAAAGTGCAGCAACGCTGCAGTGAGTAAAACGAAGGAAAAAAGGAGAAAATTTTCATCCAGGCTGAGCATCAGTTCATTAAATCTGCATCATTCCGTATTCCTAGATTCGACTTCATGATAAAAAAATCTAACTTATTTCCTTATTTATTGATGAGATACCAACAACCTTTTCATTAACAACACAAAACAGCCACAATTTCCTATGTGGTGGTGCCCGAACACATTTGGAAGATACATCGACACAAAATCGGAGGTTCACACCTTATTAATATTCCCCACGTCATACACGTCACTGCTACACCCACCTCTCTTGTCTGAGTTGAGTGTCTCAGGGATTTCAACTGATATATTCCACAAATTACAAGGAATTTTCCCCCACACTTTTTGTAACAAAACGGCGCTACACACTTATAACCAGAAACACTTACAGTTAAACTACACCTGTAATATTATATCATATAAATGAGCAGCAGCAACATCATACTTTTTATTGATTACAGATACAGTATACACAATAACAGAGCAGTTACACACATGCTTGTCATGTTCACATTAAACATTAAACTAAAGTGATCCTCCCTACTTGTATAAAAGGTGACAGATGAGTTAAGAGACCAGCATTCTGCCTTTAGTCCTGTTGGTGTTGAAACAACACAGTTTTGTTCACCTGGGGTCTGACACTGTCCCCTGTGAGACTGAGGTCGGTGAGATTGATTGTGTGAAATCTACCAACCTTGATGAATTGTTCACAAATCAATTTGATCATTGCAGAACAGTGTGTGTCAATACCTTTTGTAGTTTCTGTAAAATGCTGAGTCATTTCAGGAAACAAATCATTTAGAAGGTCACACGCATTCTATGACTCGCTGGTCTGGACCGGTTCCTCAGAATATAAGAACACACTATAAAATACCTATTGATACTGATATGAACCGATGGTAAACTGGAAACCCCCTGGTAGAGGAATTCCTCAAATTCATGAGAAAGCCTGTATATAGATTAGCAGTGAAACAAAATCAAGAACTGAGTGACTATATAAGTATAATAATACTTTATAGACATTATTAAAAATGCAGCCATGAGGTGGGGGGGGCACTAACCAGTGTCTCTCCCCCTCATGCCGGTCCCAAGCCCGGAGAAATGCAGAGGGTTGTGTCAGGAAGGGCATCCGACGTAAAACCAATGCCAATTATTGATGATGCAAATCAAAAGTATTACCTCCATACCGGATCGGTCGAGGCCCGGGTAAACAACGACCGCCATCAATGCTGTCAATCAACAGGGTGCTGATGGAAATTGGACTACTGTTGGTCGAAGACGTCGAAGAAGGAGAGGTGGGAGGCGTGTCCGTAGGCAGAGAGAGAAGAGGAAAGGAATGAGTCTAGGACTGAGAGTGGGGACTTTGAATGTTGGAACTATGCACAGAAAAGGTAGAGAGCTGGTTGACATGATGCAGAGGAGGAAGGTGGACATACTGTGTGTTCAGGAGACCAGGTGGAAAGGTAGCAAAGCTAAAAGCTTAGGAGCAGGGTTTAAGCTATTTTATCACGGTGTGGATGGGAAGAGAAATGGAGTCGGAGTCATCTTGAAGGAGGAGTTTGTCAAGAATGTTCTAAAAGTGAAAAGAGTGTCAGACAGAGTGATGAATCTCAAGTTAGAAATTGAAGGTGTAATGCTCAATGTTGTTAGTGCTTATGCCCCACAGGCAGGATGTGAGCTAGAAGAGAAGGAGAGATTCTGGAGTGACTTAGATGAAGTGATGCAGAGTACCCCGAGAGGTGAAAGAGTGGTCATAGGTGCAGACTTCAATGGACATGTTGGGGCAGGCAACAGAGGGGACGAGGAAGTGATGGCCAGGTTTGGTATCCAGGACAGGAACACAGAAGGACAGATGTTGATAGATTTTGCAAAAGGATGGAAATGGCTGTGGTGAATACTTTCTTTGAGAAGAAACAGGAGCATAGGGTGACTTATGAAAGCGGAGGTAGGCGCACACAGGTAGACTACATCTTGTGTAGGCGATGTAATTTGAAGGAAGTCAGTGACTGCAAAGTCATCGTGGGTGAGTGTTGCCAAACAGCATAGGATGGTGGTGTGCAGGATGACTCTGATGGTGAGAAAGGTGAAAAAGGCAAAGGCAGAGCAGAAGACAAAGTGGTGGAAGCTGAAAAAGGAAGAGTGTCGTGTTGTCTTCAAGGAGGAGTTGAAACAGGCATTGGGTGGCCAGGAAGTGCTTCCAAATGACTGGACAACCACAGCAAATGTGATCAGGGACACAGGTAGGAGAGTACTTGGTGTGTCCTCTGGAAGGAAAGTAGATAAGGAGACTTGGTGGTGGAATGAGGAAGTGCAGGAGTGTGTACAAAGGAAAAGGTTAGCCAAGAAGAAGTGGGACATTGAGAGGACCGAAGAGAGTAAACAGGAGTACAGGGAGACACAGCGTAAGGCGAAAGTAGCAGTGGCTAAGGGCAAACAGAGGGCGTATGATGACTTGTATGATAGGTTGGATAGTAAAGAGGGAGAAAATGATCTATACAGGTTGGCACAGCAGAGAAATAGAGATGGGAAGGACGTGCAGCAAGTTAGATTGATAAAGGACAGAGAGGAAACTGTATTGACTAATGACAGAAGTGTGCTGGGAAGATGGAAAGAGTACTTTGAAGAGCTGATGAATGAGGAAAATGAGAGAGAAAAAAGAGTAGAAGAGGTAACCATTGAGGAGCAGGATGTAGCAAAGATCTAATGAACTCAAATCAGGATCAGAATGAAAAGGTTAAATATCCACAACCACTTCAATATAAAAACAAAATCGATCAACAAAACACACTCTAATAATAACACTCTATAAGTTCATTTATTTTTCATGAATTGTTTTGTCTGAAAGTAGGCTACTGTGCCTTTTAAAATTAAAAGTTGTTTATCATATTTATGAAGATTTGAGGACATTTCTTTATGCAAATAAGTCTTGCTCTCCTTGAGTGCATCAATTCAGATGGTATGTGTCAATTCACTCACTTTTTAAGACATTTAATCTTAAGTAGGGTCTGGCACCCATCTCGGACAGGGTACACCCTGAACAGCTTTCCAAACCATTGCAGAACCAAATCAAATACAATCATTTACCTTCACTCTCACATCTAGGAATGATTTGGTGTAGCCAGTTGGAATGTTGTGCATGTATTTGGACTGTGGAATAAAACCAAATTACATGGAGAAAACCAAAGCACGGGGAGAGAATACACAGAAACGCCCAAGCCCGGTAATCAAACTTGGACTTTCTTGCTATGAGGGGAACAGGCTAACCACTGCACCACCACCACCGCACCACCACCCCTCCAGCTACTATGTAGTGAAACACAAATTCCTTTATTTGTGCAAGAATACTTAGCCATTAAACTAATCAGTGTCCCATTACCCAAAGCTGTGCATACAGACATATGAAAAATAACAACTTTCAAATATATTTATGTACACACTGGCAAGACTTGCACATAAATGTAGTGCTTGTTTGAGACCTTTAGTCCCTGCCTCTTGAGTCACTGAACCCTTTCATGACAGGTGTTGGCTTCTTTTTCATTCAGCAAATCAAATGAGTCAGTCGGTTAAAAGAATCCTATTTCAGCTCATTTAATCTCATGCAAGCGAAGTGTCAGAAATACACTACATGAATCCATGTACACAAGGTCTTGCAAAAAGGCAAAGTTAAAAACACTTAATGATTCCCAAAATTTTCGGATAGTGTTCCTTAACTGGAGCTTTCGAAAGATGAAAGAACATCGCACTCCACAGTCAGAATATCATACTGACAACAGTCAAAGCATGATGGTGCTTTTGCGATGGAATGTGGATACCGTTTCTGCTTCTGAGCCTGATTGAATTGGCATAACAAAGATGGAGGCATGATCAGGCTTCACATTTGGGTAAACAACTGAAAAAAAACTGGTAAACGAATCAAAACATGCATTTTAACTGAACAGATTTAAATGAGTCAACTAATGAAAATACTCATCATTTAATCATCTTTTATCATGGAACAGTGCATGAGCAAACTAGCACATGGCCATAGTGCTGATTCATAAACTGCATATTTTAGTTATTATTAGAGTGTTATTATTAACACTCGAATGATTAGAATAAGAACCATTGCTGACTTTCGACAAGAGTAGCTGCAAAGCCGTCAGCGTGTTTCCGCCTCTGCGATGGCCTGGCGAGCTGTCCAGGGTGTACTCTGCCCTCGCCCGAAGTTTGCTGGGATGGGCACCAGCCTCCCCGCGACCCAAACTAGGATTAAGCGGGTACAGAAAATGAACAGAAATGAACATCAGAGTGAAGGACGAACAAAAAGTCGAGACCACGAGCCTCGGAAATAGTGTTGAACTTCCAAACCTTCAGTTTCACTCCATTATTCATTCAACTACACCATTTAAAATATCCTAATAATAATTATTATTATTATTTGTTTTAGTTACTCGTGTTATTAATAATTTCATAATTTTGATGCTGATGAATTTTATATTACTGAAATTGTAGTTATATTATTTTGTACTATTACTATTATATATTACCACCATTATAATTTATATTGTTATGATACATCTCTAGGATGCTCCTGAACACATCATCAGTGATGTAACCTGAGGTCCTCGGATGTTTCGGGTCTTTCAACATCAGACACCCTCGCCCAGGCGACCCAGCCATGGTTGATCAGACCCGACTTGTGTTCAGGTGGCTTTTGCTTTCCATGGATCTCCTCTCCTAATCCACAGCCAACTCGAGGCTTTCTCTGCTTCCTCAGTGATCCTCTTGATGGCTCTTCTCCTCTCTATCCCCGTAATGCCCAGCACACTCAAGGTTTTATAGAGTGATTGGCCTGCGAACCCTCTGCAGCCAACCTCGATGGGCATACACTGTGCCTTCCAGCCCTGCTTACGGCAGCCTACGACCAGATCTTCATATTTGGTCTTCTTTCTCTCATGGGCCTCATCCAGTCGGTCCTCCCATGGCACGGTGAGCTCCATCAAGATGATGCTCTTTGTCTCCTTTGACACCAGAAGGATGTCTGGCCTCAGGGTGGTTGAGACAATACACTGGGGGAACTTGAGTTGTTTCTCCAGGTCAACAGACAGCTGCCAGTCTTTTGCGGTGGCCAGTAGCCCCAATGGGTTCCTGGCTCCTGCGGTTTTTCCCAACTTCTCACCCGCCTTCACAAAGGTAATCAACTGAGTGGTGGGGCAGGACCGTCTGCTGCTTCATCATCATCATCATCATCATCATTATCACCATTACTATTCAGATTATCTTTTTTTACTACTGCCATTATATATAATATTTTTATAATTATGATGCTGATGAAAGTTTTTGTTAGTAATATTACAAAGACTGTATTTTATATTATTACTTTTATTCTTTTAATATTAACAGTAGCAGCATTATCATTATTGCGATGATATTTTCCTATTTTGTTTTTTTTTATTGTTTCTATCTTGATGTTTGAAGTGATTGTGAATCGCGTTGATGTTTACACTGAGTTTGGACTGAATTGAATTCAGCTGATTGGGTCGGATGTGCTGAGTTGATGAAGTTCTGTGATATTTTCATTTCAGAAATTCCATTAAAATCCCTGAGACGCATACTGTACATAAATACTGTAATCATCAGCAGAGATCATCGCGACCACCTTTACCCAGCATTTCTGACTCTTCTCCTGTAGTTTGTGCTCAGAGCAATGCAATCATTTATTATTTCTTCCTTTTTAAACTGGATTATTCATCCTACATTATTCTCCTTCTCTTCTCTTGAATGTTAATATATTGAATCCTTTTCAATTTCAAGCTTCGATTCTTCAGCAGGATCTCATTATGTGCTACAAGCAACACAAACTCTTTTCTCATTAGAAATTTTACTACAAAAATCCAAATTATTTTATAAACAATAGAATATTGTTGACTGGTGTTTTATTAATATTCTGGTTTATTTTATTGTATTTATGCAATACAAATATTTTTTTACTGATATGTTGTTGAATATTAATCCTCTCCTGGTTTGTATATTCTGAATGTACTTTAAGTGACTCAAAATGAATTTACAACTAAAACCTAATAGTATGAAACGCTCATGAAACAAGATGATGATTTTGTGACGTCATACTGATCTGCATAATTCCACCTGACTTGATTGAGTCAAAAATACTTTTAGCACAATTAACACTCTGTATATTCATTCTGCAGCCTTATCATTTTCCACATTTACCATGGCCTGCAGTGTGTGTGTGTGTGTGTGTGTGTGTGTGTGTGTGTGTGTGTGTTTGTGTGTGTGTGTGTGTGTGTGTGTGTGTGTGTGTGTGTGTGTGTGTGTGTGTGTGTGTGTGTGTACCAATGAACATAAGTCAGTAACATCAGTGTGAAACAAAACTATATTTTAATAAAAACCATTTATGTGATGACACTGAAAATCCTGTTTGAGTGAACAGCACCGAGCTTTGAATTGATAATCCTCCTCATATTTTTTTAGATAATCTGTATTTTGTTGAAGGAAAAAATGATGAATCGTATTCGGCCTAGATTTGCATTTATTCCATTTCACAGAAATCTTCATTTACAATCACAAGATTGCATTCACTGTCTGTCTGTCTTCCTTTCGGCTTTTTCCCTTTTTACTTGTTAAAAAAAAAAAAAAAAAAGGTCCCTGCGGGGCGTGGTCACTCACAGAGATTGCCAGCCAATCATGGGCGCCTGTGAGCTGATTGGTTCAAGGGGGCGAATAGCACTTTCCCTCCGAGTGAATTTGAGCGCCCCCGAGTGGGCGGCAGTTCGAAAAGAGGCGGGTAGTGAGCGTTGCGTGTGGTGGAGGGGGCGTGTGCATGCTTTCGCCCCGCCCTAGTCGGTGGTGCTCTTGTGTTCGAGAAAGCAAAACCTGATGGGCGGGGATTGGATTTGGAGAAAAATGCAAAGCGAAAATGCGAGCTATTGTCTCGGGCTCGGAATGAAAGGTGTATGTTCGCACTACCAGATTTTAAGGAGGCCAAATCTGACCAATCTCAGAACGCTGTCCTCTCCCAGGACAAACTTTCCATCAACAAAACATTGCAAACGAGGTTCCTCAAAGCAAATGTACCTGAACGCCCACTTGGTACTGATGAGCCATGTACTGTCCAACAAAGTCACGGTCAAAAAGATGGTGGGCGTGTCTTCCGGGAATTCTCGGGCCTGATCTGTTGTGAAAAGGACGTTGCTAATCTTATCACCACAAAGCCTGAACTTACCATTTCATCTCATATTATCTTTGCTTCTCGTTCTGACAGCAGAGGTGAGATATACGGAAACTACGATTCAGATCGGGATCAGGGATGTGGACTCAAACTCCTCAAAATGATGCGAGACAATGACATCATCAACTGTATGACGATGCAACACGTACATGTAATCCTGATCGTTCTCATCTCGGGAAGAAACCATTTGAGATGATCACTGCAGCCTGTTTCCAAACATATTGTGAGTTCAGTTTGGAAGAGACTGAATAGATTACAGATGCTCTTTATATATCTTTTTATCCTCAGTGTAAATTACATTCTGAAATAGTAATATATATCCTTTCGAAAGTAATTATATAGGGAGAAAACCTCAGCGGTCTATATATTTATCAGAAAATCTACTACTAATCATCCAGTTGTATATTATAATCAGTGTTTTTTTATTTATTTAATGATTATTTGACGGTTTCAATTTGTTGATGTATATAGCATGCTGTTGTATGTATTATGGCTCAGGAAGTGAAATGTCTTTGGTAGATTTTGTGGCCACTGTGAGAGCAAACGGGTGCAGGTCTTGTTTGTAATCAGATGGCATTGACTTTAAACAGGAACCTGGACGGATATCATGTTGGTGACGGTGATGATGATGATGATGATGATGATGATGATGATGATGATATTGATGATGGTGATGAAAGTGACCCTCTGCTTACACTCAACTCTGACTTGGAGCTTTTGTGACATTTCTGACACGAGCAGACTTGTCTCGAGTTCAAAATCATATAAATATGTTTGTATACATTTGATTATCAGAAGTTTCCCTCTAAATATGAAGAATTGAAAATAATGATATCAGAACTCCGTGTAACAGGTGTACATGTAGATTTTATTTTTATATGCGAAACATTTTTGACAGATATTAGTGCTAATCTGTTTCCCATTGCTGGATACCAGTTTGTGTGCAATAACAGGATCCGTGGCGGGGTGGCGCTGTCGCCATCTTCATATCTGATAAATTCGACTGTGGAACTTTGGATATGTTGACAGTTAATGATGATGTTGAGTTTGAAACTCTTTTTATTGAAGTATTGAACCCTGTCTGGAATGAGAAACTGGTTCTGGGTGAGATCTACCGAGTGCCGGGGACTAGTGAGTTACAATCTTATTTACGGTATCAATCTATTCTTAATTACTTGTCTGACTATCGTGGGGACAGAATTATTCATTCTTGCTACTGACAGTAACTTCAATTTATTGAATGTGGAAAGTCGTGCAAGAACTCGGGAGTTATTGAATCTTTTTATTTCAATGGGCATCGGACCAGCTATTACTATTCCAGCTCGTATAACACATCATTCAAGAACCTTAATAGAAAATATTTCTGTTAAATTTCACACAAACTGAAATTGATCTCTCGCGGTTTAAACTCTGACATCTCTGACCATCTGCCTTGCCGAACTTTAATTGGGAGTAAAACTTATGATAAAGCAGCTTGTTCTATGATCAAATATAGAAAAGTGAAAGACAATGCTCTCTCTTGTCCAGCCTCACATGTCCAGGATATTAATTGGGACCACGAGCTTAATGGTCCTGATGTTCACCAAGCCAGAAAATAGTTCTTTGGAACTCGATCCGCTTTATTGGATCTATACACACCAGAAAAACAAATCAAATTTAATTCGCCAAATATTATAAGAGAGTCGTGGATGTCAAAGGATTTGATCAATTTATCTAAATAGAAAAATATTCTATATCGCAGAACAATGGGTAAAGCTGAATGATGTTTAGAATGTAACAGATTTGTTGAATTTATAAATAATTATAAGAAGGATAAAAGACGGGCTAAATCATTGTACTATTCTAACAAACTCGAACAGAATAAAAATGATCTCAAGAAAACCTGGAAACTGTTCAATTCTATTATTGGAAAAAGTAATAATAAACAGTCTATATCTGACACTTTTAATATTAAAAATGAATGAATAAATGATAACAGGATAACAGCTGATACTTTTTGTGAATATTTTAGTGATATCGGCCCCAAATCTGCTCGGGATATTCCCAACTCACAAATCACATTTGATGATTATTTACGTCGCAACAATCACGGTAGATCTCATTCCTTTCTCAGGACACACACACTGATATTTTTGAATTATATCATACAAAAAAAGTTTGGGTCCTGATGACATAAGTATTTCCATTTTGAAATCACTAAAAAGCGCTGTGATTACACCCATTTCTATTATTATAAATAAATCATTGCAATCTGGAATAGAACCTCAAAATATTAAACTTGCAAAGGTCGCCCCCATATATACATCAAAAAGTCAAAGTGAAATGAATAATTATAGACCAGTTTCAATATTACCTTCATTCTCGAAAATATTAGAGAAAGTAGTACATACCAGACTCTATAAATATATGACACATTACAGTCTGTTATCTCCACTTCAATTTGGTTTTCGATCAACAATTGACGTAATTTCAAAATTCTATGCTGATGTCACCCAAGCCCTTTCCAATAATATTGCTGTCTGTTGCTGTATTTCTGGACCTCTCCAAGGCTTTTGACACAATTGTTTGTGCCCATCCTCAGGGCTGCATTGTCCCCTTTGTGTGTGGATGATGTATTAAATACAACTGTTGAAGTTTGAAGTTGCAAGAATGATCTGTTGATGTTAAACACACAACCTTGTTGAGAATGCTGAATTATTATGAATGTTGATCACTGTGTTGATTTGATGATGGAAAACAAGGCCACTGAGACACAACAGCACAACTTCATGGACACTTCAGTACGAGCACTGAAAGTTCTTCTCCCACACAGGACATACTCATGCTCTCTCTAGTGCTGCCCAGATGCACCTTCTGTTTACTAGTTTCGCTCCTGGGACATTTTTAGAGGGCCGGTGCTGGGCCGGTGGTCAGGTACTGGATTACTGATCCTAAGGTCAGCGGTCGTCACTGCTATCCCCTCAGAGCTTCTGATGGAAAATGGTTCTAGGACACTTACCCCCGGATGTTCACCCCCCGGACGTTCACGGATTTATAAGATTGTGAACACACAATTTCTTGTCCAGCAGAACTCAATTCCCGCTGTGTCCAGCCTATGCCTTGCTTGTGTGTGTGTGTGTGTGTGTGTGTGAGAGAGAGAGAGAGAGTCAGGTGATGGTGTGAATGATTAAATATGAGATTTATTATACGGTTTCTCCAAATATTTTTTTTTGTTTAAATGTCATGAATTCTGTGTTCGCTATCCTTACCAGCATTTTGTTTGTAATGATATTGCATCCACGTTGATGAAAGTGGTCCTTGAAAATGTAACATTTGTCATTGAAAAGTCAGTAAAAAGTGCTTGAGATTGATCAGCCTGGTCTGTATGAATCTGTAAAAGAGCTCTCGACTCTTGTAAAATTTCCAGGGGATGTGACGGACTCTGATGTGACATGATGAGATTTCTTTTCGGCTTTTTCCCTTTATCAGGGGTCACCACAGCGAATGATTCACACCTTTGATTTGGTTCATAGGTTTTTAGGTCGATGCTCTTCCTGACACAACTCTTGAACAAGGGACAGAAACACGCTGACGGCTTTGCAGCTCCTCTTTACGAAAGTCAGCAATGGTTCTTTGACATCAATGCAGCCGTGAGGGGGGGACACAAACCAGTGTCTCTCCCTCACGCCGGTCCCAAGCCCGGATAAATGCAGAAGGTTGCGTCAGGAAGGGCATCCGGCGTAAAACAAATGCCAAATAAACTATCCGAATCACAAGAAAGAATGACATACCGGATCGGTCGAGGCCCGGGTTAACAACGACCGCCATCAGTGCCGTCAACCAACAGGGTGCTGATGGAAATTGGTCGACTGTTGGTCGAAGACATCAAAGAAGGAGAGGTGGGAGGCGTGTCCGTTGCCAGAGAGAGAAGAGGAAAGGCATGAGTCTAGGACTGAAAGTAGGGACTTTGAATGTTGGAACTATGGCAGGAAAAGGGAGCTGGCTGACATGATGCAGAGGAGGAAGGTGGACATACTGTGTGTTCAGGAGACCAGGTGGAAAGGTAGTAAGGCTAGAAGTATAGGAGCAGGGTTTAAGCTGTTTTTTCATGGTGTGGATGGGAAGAGAAATGGAGTCGGAGTCATCTTGAAGGAGGAGAATTTCAGGAATGTTTTAGAAGTGAAAAGAGTGTCAGACAGAGTGATGAGTCTCAAGTTAGAAATTAAAGGTGTGATGGTCAATGTTGTTAGTGCTTATGCCCCACAGACAGGATGTGAGCGAGAAGAGAAGGAGAGATTCTGGAGGGAGTTAGATGAAGTGATGCAGAGTTCCCCCAGAGGTGAAAGAGTGCGCATTGGGGCAGACTTCAATGGACATGTTGGTGCAGGAAACAGAGGGGACAAGGAAGTGATGGGTAGGTTTGGTATCCAGGACAGGAATGCAGAAGGACAGATGTTCGTCGATTTTGCAAAAAGGATGGAAATGGCTGTGGTGAATACTTTCTTCCAGAAGAGAGAGGAGCATAGGGTGACTTATAAAAGTGGAGGTAGGAGCACACAGGTAGTCTACATCTTGTGCAGGCGATGTAATTTGATGGAAGTCAGTGACTGCAAAGTAGTAGCGGGTGAGAGTGTTGCCAAACAGCATAGGATGGTGGTGTGCAGGATGATGCTGATGGTGAGGAAGGTGAAGAAGGTGGCTTCCTCCTCAGCATTATTGTCAGGGGCCAACATCGTGGCGCCTGCAGTGAACAGTATGGCCCACCCTCCAGAGTTCATGCCGAAGGTGGACAGTCTGGACTCCCTGAAACTGTCTAATATGTTCCCTGTGTAATTCAATGAGATTAGATAACACTGACTGTCCACACCAACGCTCAAGGCTTCCCCTAGTTCCACTTCAAACCCCAGGCTCACACCATGTGGCCCATGTTTATCAATATGTGAAATCCTTGGGGGGGAGAGGGGGGACAGCAAAGGGCCCACCCTTCCTTTTCAACATCTATACTTCGGACTTCATATATAACACAAACAGCTGCCACCTCCAGAAGTTCTCGGACGACTCCGCCATAATGGGCCGTGTGTCAGAGGGGAACGAGCTGGAGTACCGGTCGGTCATCGCTGACTTCGTGGACTGGTGTGAGCGCAACCACCTGTGCTTGAACACTAGGAAGACGAAGGAGATGGTGGTCGACTTCAGGAGAAGCACTCAAACACACACACACACACACACACACACTTACTAGTGAACATCCAGGGACAGGACATTGAGACAGTGGACAGTTTCAAGTACCTGGGTGTTCACCTTAACAATAAACTGGACTGGTCCCACAACACCAACGCCCTGTACAAGAAGGGCCAGAGTCGCCTCCACCTTCTGAGGAGACTCAGGTCCTTCGGCGTATGCGGACCTCTGCTCAGGACTTTTTATGACTCTGTGGTAGCCTCTGCAATCCTCTACGCTGCCATCTGCTGGGCCCCGGGTAGCACAGAGCAGGACAGGAAGAGACTGAACAAGCTGGTCAGGAGGGCCAGCTCTGTCCTAGGCTGCCCACTGGACTCTGTGGAGGAAGTGAGTGAGAGGAGGATGGTAGCAAAGCTCACATCCATCCTGTTCAACAGCTCTCACCCACTGCACCAGACTGTAGAGGAGCTGAGCAGCTCCTTCAGTGGACGACTGAGGCATCCTCAGTGCAGGAAGGAGCGCTACCGCAGGTCGTTCATTCCCACCGCTGTCAGACTGTACAACGCCACTTTGTAACTGTCTGTGAAAATACCGGTTATGTGCAATAAAAACCCCTTGCACTTTAATCAACCACATCTACCCCACTGACTGTGAACCATATCAACCCATTTACTCTGCACTCAGATACATTACACTTTAATATAGGCCAGTCTATAAAGTTGCTTTATTCTTTTCTTTTATTCTTTTCTTTTATTGTTTATTAATTTATACTATTTATGTATCTATTTATTTATTTACTTATATAATATATATGTATGTGTGTATGTTTGTACTTGTATCTATTTTTGCACCCCCTACTGATAGTACCTCAAGAGCCTGTAACAGTGAATTTCTCCATTGTGAGATTAATAAAGCTGTATCTTATCTTATCTTATCTTCAGTGCTTTCTCATTGCTTGATCACGTCTATGGAATGATGGACTGATCAATATGTGATCAATCCCACTTCTTCAGGGATGATCTCGGTCTCGGATTTATTGTTAAACTTGGATGGATTTTCTTCCATGAGTTAATTAAGATCTAAGAGATCGAAGTGATAATAAGTGCACTAGAAATGTACAAATATGGCTTAATTCGTTTCATATCATCATTCATTTTCTCTTCATCCTCATTAGGGGCGTCAGTTGACTCTCGACAAGGGCAGAGAACACCCTGGACAGCTTTCCAACTATCGCTGGGTCAAGTGGGGTTTTTAAAATCTAATTGAAATGTATTAATGTATTTACATGTTTAATTTGTATAATTAGATTAATTTTAAAAATATTTCGATCTAAGGATACATCTTTAAATTTTTTTATATGGGTCGCTGTAGCCTGATTGTTAGAGAAGTGACTTCGGGACCTAAAAGTTGCTGGTTTGATTCCCGAACCAGATGGAAAAGTGTGTGTGTGTGTGTGTGTGTGTGTGAACCGCATCTTCTCTTCTTCTACCTTCATCCAAGTGTCCTTGAGCAAAGCACCAAACCCACAACTGTTCCCCGAGACCCCCCCCCCAAGGTGTGTGGGGAAATAAAGCAAACACAAATAAAAACTTGTAAATATTTCTTGAAAGTTGGCAAAAATTGTTGTAATAATATGGTTTTAGGTGAATGTGGCAGATTCCCCCTACAAATTACTTATATGACGAGGGCCGTTAAATTTTGGTGTAGACTTTTAAGACTTCCAAGTTCTAGATTACCTCATCAGTTCTATTTAATGTTGAAGGCATTAGATGAGTCTGGACACACAACATGGGCATCGTATATTAAAAATATTTTGTTCAGACTGGGGTTTGGTTTCACTTGGGTATCACAGGATATTGGTGATGTTGATGTTTTTATTTCAGTTTTTAAGCAGAGGTTATCTGATCATCTCTTACAAAATTGGCATTCATCATTACAAAGCACATCTAAGTCCTCTAGTTATTTACTGTTCAAGTCCCTTCTAAATGTTGAAACATACATTAACTCAGATATAGCATCTTATTTGTGAATCTGTCGAGCAAATTTCAGATGTGGTTCTTTCAAACTTTGCACTGAGACTGGTAGATATAAAAATGTTCCTTATAATTTAAGATTTTGCCCTTTATGTGAGAAAAGCAATATCTATGAAACTGAAGATGAAATCCATGTAATACTTTATTGGAAAGGCTACACGGGTATAAGAAATACATTATTAAGTAAATATTTGAAGTATCCCTTATCACAACACAGTTTTATTAATATTATGTCATCAAGTGATGTAATGTAATCCGAAACCTCTGCTTATTTCTTATCCATGTTAAGAAAATCAGAAATTTAACTGGTCTATAACAATAGCTCATGCTTTAATCTATTTATTCTGTCTGTATTTTGGGCTAACGGCCTATTACTGAATAAAATGTCTGTCTGTCTGTCTAAAAAAAAAATTAATAATAATAGTAACAATAAAATTCATTAATTGTCTGTAAGCGCTTTATCCTAATTAGGGTCACGGGGAGGCTGGCACCAATCCCAGCCGACCCCGGGTGAGGGCAGCGTCACCCTGGACAGCTTGCCAGGCCATCGCAGGGCCAAAATTAAATTATAACAATATATATGAACAATTATAATAACAGTTCATTAATTTTCTGAACCGCTTAATCCTAACTGGAGTCTCAGGGAGGCTGGTGTTTATCTCAGCCGACTCCAGGCGAGGGTGGGGAACTCACCAGACCATCGCAGGGTCAACACTCACACACTTTTACTCATACAGTTCATACTCGCACGCACACCTTGGGGAGATTTGGAACAGCCAGTTAGCCTACTGTGCATGTCTTTGGACTGTTGGAGGAAACTGCATTCAAACTCCAGGCTGGGAATCGAACCCAGGCCTTCTTGCTGTGAGGTGGATGTGCTCACCACTACAACATCGTGCCACCCTAATAATAATAATAATAATAATCATAATAATAATATGTTGTGTTCTCAGGATGTAACCACACACCCGCCCACCACTGGACGTACAACACCGTACCTGTTGGGAGTCCTTTCCACTCGATGATCAAGTCCAGATGGCAGGCGAATTTCACACTCAAAAACTAACACACACACACACACACACACACAGACTCTCCAATCCAGTGTTTTAATGGCGATTTTAATCTCTTTAACCCCTACAGATGAACATGTGCTTCCCCTTCTTGAGGAAATCCATCCGACTCAACCTAAGCTCAGCACCCGGATGCTCATTGAAGGGGAAAATAACTATAACATCATGAGCATGATTCCAGACAAATGTCTGCTGTGTACCAAGGTGAGAACCGCCCACTCCATCACTCTACTCACCACTACACCAGGGGTCGAGAACCTTTTTGCAAAAAAAAAAAAAAAAAAAAAAAAGATATATTTTAAAATCTGATCCTCTGAGAGTGAGACATACAATTATACTGAATACAGTGCAGCTAACTGGGTTATCAAAGGCGGGCCGTGTCTCTCACTGTCTATGGTGGGAGGTTCATGTAAAAGAACCATTGCTGGTTTTCATAAAGAGGAGCTGCAAAGCCGTCAGCGTGTTTCTGTCCCTTGCTAAAGGGTTGTGTCCGGAAGGGCATCCGATGTAAAAACCTCTGCCAAATCAAACGTGCGACTCATTCACTCTGGCGATCCCTGAAAAAGGAAAAAGGTGAAAGGAAATCTTTAACTCAAAAACAACACGTGCAGGCTGTGGCTGTTATGATAATCCCATAAAAGTAGAGTTTCAAGGTATCGGACCCTCCCAGATACAGGCGTACAGAAAGGATTGGCTCTCCGCTGCGCGCCACAGTGACGTGGCATTGAAAATAGATGTATACATTTAAATGCGTGAGATTTATTCATCTTTTTTTGTTTCACTTGATGGCTTTTTTGTATTTTTATTTAAATGACAGTGAAAATATGTATTCGTTATTCTGTTTAGGAAGGCCACCTGATTTATCTGAGAGCCAGATACAGTCATCAAAAGAGCCACATCTGGCTCGCGAGCCATAGGTTCCCGACCCCTGCACTACACAATCGTGCCGCCCTAATCATAATAATAATATTAATGATATTTTATGTTTCCAGGCTGTAACCACACACCCACCCACCACTGGACGTACAACACTGTACCTGTTGGAGTCCTCTCCACTCAATCAGGTCCAGATGGCAGGTGAGTTTCACACTCCTATATAGACGCTCCCCGACTTACGTTCATTTGTTTTTACGTATTTTTCGATTTTACGGCTTTTTTCTTTTTTTTAATTGCCAAATTTTGAGTTTAGCGTTTTCTCTGTGCTATGAGACGTTGTACGCTGACGTAACGGAAATTGTTCTGAGGAAAATAATGCGTGCTACAATGCAGATATAATAACACACAACACAACACATATCGCTCCAGTCACCATTAAATAGGAACCTGGTGGGAAATTTCATGAAAAAATGAAAAGCTTTTTTTTCTAAACCAGAAAAATAATTCCGAAATATTTTCCCTTCTGGTTGATTTTCACAAATCATACACCTACTAGTACATGTGGGACCGATTTTGAAATAAACATCATTTCTAGGTTATTTTGACAAGAAGAAATAATCAGATGAAACTGATGAAACAGAAGAAAGTCGAATTCCTTCTGGTGTTGCTTGTTCTTGTTCAATTTGCTCAACAAATGATCAAACGTATTAAAATAAGAGTCTCTCACAGCCGAGGAGAAGAAGCAGGGATCCTTTATTTTACTCTCACGCACCCAATTACGAATGTCAGGAAAAGAAGTCAGTCATCCATCAATCACCCGAGACATCTGTCCCTTTATCAGTTCGTCTCAGTCTCCCCCACAGTCATAATCTGTCTCGGTCTCAGTCTGAAACCTCTCCCTGAATTCTCCATCTTAATCACTCTCAGTATTCTTCATGAATTTGCATTTTTCTGATTGAATGTCTTTATTCTCAGTCACTTTCCTCGTATTTTGCACTTTTGGCCATTTTATTCCCTCCAACCTTCATTTCCTGTTTCCCATGATTCTCTCTGTTATTCCTGCACGACTCCTTATCTGATGTCATCCGCTCCTTGGTGACATCATTTCTCCTCTTCTGAAGTGAGTCAAGAAGGAGGCACTAAATTGGGAGGAGTTTATAAAAACTGGCTCATCAGCGACTTCTTCCTGATTCGCTTCATTTGGTTGTATCACCTGAATTGGTGACATGATCATTATCTTGACTTTTAAATTGACAGTGTGGAGAAGTAATGAGGCTCCATCTCTAAACCTCAGAGAAAGAACCATAGACTCTTCACTCTTCATGGAGATACAGCTGGGTGCTGGTGGTTCTGATCTCTTTCTCTGGACTTTACTGAACAACATTATACACACAACATTAATGATTTATATTCACTGCTACTCGTTTAACTTATTAATAATATTTATAAAATATGTAGTATAAAAAGTCAATTTCATTTCATAAACAGAATTGAATAATTTTAAATGACGTGGTGACTGTTAGATTTTTATTAAGAGTCAAACAGTTGGTTTAGTTTTTCTTTCATATGAACTCAATAAATAATTTAAATTTAAATTTAAATGTATAATAAATAAAATACCTGGGCGTGTCGGGTTCCTGTGGTTTTGAAGGTGGGGAAACATCTGTATCCAGGAGGCTCCATCTTTGAATATTCGTAAAGTTTCTACAAACACACAGCTGAGTCCTGAAGAGTCTGATTTCTTCTACTGGAATGGATTTCACTTCTAGAAACACACAAACAAACAACCAAACAAACATGGAAGCTTTCGTCCAAATCCCTTTCACCTCAGTGTCCTCAAGAAAAATGTGAGTGTTTTAATCAAAAAAGATTCATCTTGTGTTTACAGTACTCAGGGATCATCCTACACACAGAGACTGAGATCTCACATTCTCTCTCTCTCTCTCTCTCTCTCTCTCTCTCTCTCTCTCTCTCTCTCTCTCACACACACACACACACACACACACACAGATACAGGGACTGAGCTCTCACATCCTCATCCACTCGGACGTGGTGCTCATCATTCCTTTGGATAAGTGATAAATGTAGTCTTCTCCATTCGGCTGTTCCCTTCATGGGTCGCCACAGTGAATCGCCTGCCTCCATCTCACCCTATCCTCTGCATCTTCTCTTAAACAAACTACCTTCATGTCCTCCTTCACCACATCCATGAATCGTCTCTTTGGTCTTCCTCTAGGCCTTCTGCCTGGTAGTTCCAATCTCAGCATCCCTCCTCTGTACATGTCCAAACCATCTCAATCTAGCTTCTCTGACTTTGTCTCCAAAACATCTTACATGTGCTGTCCCTCTGATGGACTCATTCCTGATCCTATCCATCCTCATTACTCCCAAAGAGAACCACATTATTTTCATCTCTGCTACCTCCAGCTCTGCCTCCTGTCTTTTCCCCAGGGCCACCGTTTCTAAACCATACAACATCGCTGGCCTCAAGACCGTCTTGCACACTTTTCCTTTCATTCTTGCCTATGTCTTCCTATCACACATCACACCGGACACTTTTATCCAACCATTCCAACCTGCCTGCACATGCTTCTTCACCTCTTTTCCACACTCTCCACTTCTCTGGATTGTTGACCCGAAACAATTAAAATCCTCCACCTTCCTTATCTCTGCTTCCTGTAACCTCACCGTTCCTCTTGGGTTCTTGTCATTCACACACATGTATTCTGTTTTACTGAGGCTAACCTTCACTCCCCTCCTTTCCAGGGCATACCTCCACCTCTCTAGATTTTCCTGCAGTTGTTCTCTGCTCTCACTACAGATCACAATGTCATCTGCAAACATCATAGTCCATGGAGATTCTTGTGTAACCTCGTCTGTCAGCCTGTCCATCACCATAGCAAACAAGAAGGGGCTGAGAGCTGACCCTTGATGCAGTCCCACCTCCACCTTGAACTCTTCTGTCACACTGACAGCACACCTCACCACTGTCTTACATCTCTTATACATGTCCTGCACCACTCTAACATACTTCTCTGCCACTCCAGACTTCCTCAAACAATACCACAGTTCCTCTCTCGGCACCCTGTCATATGCTTTCTGTGTATTTTGGCAAAAGTTTTACGCCGGATGCCCTTCCTGTCGCAACCCTCTGCATTTATCTGGGCTTGGGACCGGCATGAGGACGGACACTTGTTTGTGCCCATCCTCACAGATGCATTCAAAGGGAGCATGTATACAGAAGGGAAAAAAAGGCAGAGAACAGAATATTGTAGAATACCAACCTGAACATTAGAACATACAGAGAAATCACACTTTACATCTATAAATTGACAAGAGTCAGTTAAACAAGATTTAAACCAGGAGAGAGCAGTAACCTTGACTCCAAAAACATTTTCTAATCTGTTGAGTAGAATCATGTGATCACTAGTGTCAAAGGCTGCACTAAGCTCAAGTAACACACACAGCCGTAGTTGGAGGCCACTAGTAGGTCATTTACAACTTAACGAGTGATGTCTCTGTGCTATGATGAGGCCTAAATCCTGCCTGATACATTTCATGAATGTTATTCCTACAAAGATATGAACATAACTGCTATGCTACAGTTTTTTTTCAGAGAATCGTACATTTTCTTGGAGATAAAAAAAGGTATTGCCTTCCATATCACATGACCACCATCATCTATCTAGGAAGGACTGAAAGCATACCCACGACCCCTCAATGACATGCAGTGCTAGCCACCCACCTCTCTTCAAACGATGGTGCATGCACATTTGAGGACGTCTAAACACACTCGGAGGGAAAGCACGACCCACCTATCTGCTAACCGCATGAGTTCTGTCTGATAGTGATCCAATTATAGTTGATCATTCTTGAAGGTTATTTATGAAATTCTCTGCAGTAGTTGATGTGATCCAATTATAGTTGATCATTCTTGAAGGTTATTCATGAAATTCTCTGCAGTAGTTGATGTAAAAGTACATTTAACCCTTTACACCTGACGGTGACAAATTCGTCACACAAGAATTAAGAGCCTAAAAATTTAATTTATATCACTACAGGCATCTGGGGAACGACTGTGATGAATGCGGTACATTTCCTGTTGAAGAGGAGAATGGTATTACATCATCTTTTCCCACGCTTTTTTCAGTTAGGCTCGAGACATTGTGAGTGGGTGACGTCCGTGAGTCATTGTTCAAACTGTCAGTACTAAAAACACAACGGATCAAATACCAGGTGAGATTCATGTACATAAAAATCGTCATTGAAGAATAATGATAGTTTTGTAACTTTGAGGTAGAAATAGTTTGTTGAGTTCATTTTAGAAAAACCCCACATTTAATAAGAGTGACGTTTCCGTCACATCAGGTGTATGAACAAGCTTGGCTGTCAACAGTGATTTCTTCCAACTTCTTCTTCTTTTACTTTCGGCTGTTCCTTTCAGGGGTCGCCACAGCAAATGATCTGCCTCCATCTCACCCTATCCTCTGCATCTTCTACTCTTACTCCAATGACCTTCATGTCCGCCTTCACCACATCCATAAATCTTCTCTTATGGTCTTCCTCTGGGTCTTCTGCCTGGTAGTTCCAAACTCGGCATCCTACTACCAATATACTCACTATCCCTCCTCTGGACATGTCCAAACCATCTCAATCTAGCCTCTCTGACTTTGTCTCCAAAACATCTTACATGTGCTGTCCCTCTGATGTACTCATTCCTGATCCTATCCATCCTTGTTACTCCCAAAGAGAACCTCAACATTTTCATCTCTGCGACCTCCAGCTCTGCCTCCTGTCTTTTCCCCAGGGCCACTGTGTCTAAACCATACAACATCGCTGGCCTCATCACCGTCTTGTACACTTTTCCCTTCATTCTTGCCGATACTCTCCTATCACACATCACACCGGACACTTTTCTCCATCCATTCCAACCTGCCTGCATGCGCTTCTTCACTTCTTTTCCTAACTCTCCATTGCTTTGAATTGTTGAGCTTAAGTACTTAAAATTCTCCACCTTCTTTATCTCTGCCCCCTGTAACCTCACAGTTCCTCTTGGGTCCTTATCGTTCGCAAACATGTATTCTGTCTTACTGAGGCTAACCTTCATTCCCTTCCTTTCCAGGGCATACCTCCACATCTCTAGATTTTCCTCCACTTGTTCTCTGCTCTCACTACAGATCACGATGTCATCTGAAAACATCATAGTCCATGGAGATTCTTGTCGAAACTCGTCTGTCAGCATGTCCATCACCATAGCAAACAAGAAGGGGCTCAGAGCTGACCCTTGATGCAGTCCCACCTCCACCTTGAACTCTTCTGTCACACCGACAGCACACCTCACCACTGTCTTACATCTCTCATACATGTCCTGCACCACTCTAACATACTTCTCTGCCACTCCAGACTTCTTCATACTATACCACAGTTCTTCTCTTGGCACCCTGTCATATACTTTCTCCAGATCCAGAAAGGCACAATGCAGCTCCTTCTGACCTTCTCTGTACTTCTATATTAACATCTTCGAAGCAAACACTGCATCTGTGGTGCTCTTTCTTGGCATGAAACCAAACTGTTGTTCACAAATGCTGACCTCTACCCTTTGTCTAGCTTCCACTATTCTGTCCCATAACTTCATTGTATGGCTCATCAACTTTATAGTCAGATGCCCTTCCTGTCACAACCCTTTTCGCAAGGGACAGAAACACGCTGATGACTTTGCAGCCTACTCTTTACGAAAGTCAGCAATGGTTCATTTACATGCCTCTCACTATAAATGGTGAGAGACATGGCCCGCCTTTGATAACTCAGTCAGCTGGGTTATCCCTCTGTAGTTGCCACAACTCTGTATATCTCCCTTGTTCTTAAAAATGGGCACAAGCAAACTTCTCCTCCATTCCTCCGGCATCTGCTCACTTTCTAATACCTTGTTGAATATTCTTGTCAGAAAATCTACTGCTACCTCTCCTAGACACTTCCATACCTCAACCGGTATGTCATCAGGACCAACTGCCTTTCCACTCTTCATCCTCTTCAATGCCCTCCTCACTTCGCCCTTACTAATCGTTGCTATTTCCTGGTCCTCAACGGTCACCTCTTATACTCTTTTTTTCTCTCTTATTTTCCTCATTCATCAGCTCTTCAAAGTACTCTTTCCATCTTCCCAGCACACTTCTGTCATCAGTCAATACATTTCCCTCTCTGTTCTTTATCACTCTAACTTGCTGCATGTCTTTCCCATCTCCATTTCTCTGTTGTGCTAGCCTGTATAAATCATTTTCTCCCTCCTTACTACCCAACCTATCATACAAGTCATCATACGCCCTCTGTTTGGCCTTTGACACTGCTACCTTTGCCTTATGCTGTGTCTCACTGTACTCCCTTTTACTCTCTTCAGTCCTCTCATTGTCCCACTTCTTCTTAGCTAACCTCTTCTTTTGTAGACACTCCTGCACTTCCTCATTCCACCACCAAGTTTCCTTATCTACTTTCCTTCCAGAGGACACATCAAGTACTCTCCTACCGGTCTCCCTGATCACATTGGCTATGGTTGTCCAGGCATCTGGAAGCACTTCCTGACGACCGAAAGCCTGTTTCAACTCCTCATTGAAGACAACACGACACTCTTCCTTTTTCAGCTTCCACCACTTTGTCTTCTGCTCTGCCTTTGCCTTTTTCACCTTCCTCACTATCAGCGTCATCCTGCACACCACCATCCTATGCTATTTGGCAACACTCTCACCCACTACTACTTTGCAATCACTGACTTCCTTCAAATTACATCACCTACACAAGATGTAGTCTACCTGTGTCCTCTTACCTCTGCTTTCATAAGACACCCTATTCTCCTGTCTCTTCTTGAAGAAAGTATTCACCACAGCCATTTCCATCCTTTTTGCAAAATCGATCAACATCTGTCCTGTGTTCCTGTCCTGGATACCAAACCTACCCATCACTTCCTCGTCCGCTCTCTTGCCTGCACCAACATATCCATTGAAGTCTGCCCCAATGACCATTCTTTCACCTCTGGGGGTACTCTGCATCACTTCATCTAACTCACCCCAGAATCTCTCCTTCTCTTCTTGCTCACATGCTGCCTGTGGGGCATAAGCACTAACAACATTGACCATCAAGCCTTCGATTTCTAACTTGAGACTCATCACTCTGTCTGACACTCTTTTCACTTCTAGAACATTCCTTACAAACCCCTCCTTCAAGATGACTCCTGCTCCATTTCTCCCAGATGACTCTTACAACATAGTTTACAAATAGTAGAATTCCTGAAAAATATTGTTTTTATATCAATATACTTATAAGTTTTATGGAAACTCAATATGAGCATCAATTATAAGCGTTGAGTCAATTTGACTGGTGAAGGTCTCTCATTATTCAATTTCTCCAGCGGTATATAAATCGCCCCCAGAACTTTTTATGGCAGGAAAAATATGTGTCGAAACTGCTGAGCTGGCCACTTGTGATGATAGTGACGAATCTGAGACAGAAATGTTTTATGATGACGAGGTGGCTGATTCCAACTTCATCCCTGATGATGTGAATATGGAAAAGGAAATAGATCTAGATGAAGAGAACCTCCAAATGATGTCATTGAGCTTGATGGAGATTCGGCCGTTATCATCGGTGAACACGCGCTCATGCCAACTGCAGATGATTCTAGTGCAAGCAGAGCAACAAGATGAAATCTCACTCGACAATGGTCTGTCCTTCAAAATGAAAATCCTTCAGTTACGGTGCCCTTCCTTGGTCCTGATCCACCTTGTCCTACTGAAATTCTCTCTTCAGTCGTGGAATATTTGACTGTTAGACCATCAAGATTACCTGGATTATCAAAGGATATGAAACGTCAAAGGCAATCATGAAAAAAGGATGAGGTGCAATTGAAGCTGCTAAAAAATAGATTGAGAACTCAGAAGCAGTATACATATGTAAAATGGTTCAACAATAGCGTCGTGAACATGTTATTATCTACGTTCGCAAAAGTCGACCCCGTTCATCATCATCATCATTTTCTATAACCGCTTCATCCTAATTAGGGTCAAGGGGAGGCTGGTGCCCATCCCAACCAACTCAGGGCGAGGGCAGAGTACACTCTGGACAGCTCGCCAGGCCATCGCAGGGCGGAAACACGCTGACGGCTTTGCAGCCTACTCTTTACAAAAGTCAGCAATGGTTCATTTACATGCCTCACACCATAGACAGTGAGAGACATGGCCGGCCTTTGATAACCCAGTTAGCTGCACTGGGGGGTCGACCCCGTTACTATGTGGAATTTATCTCCGACTTTCTCTTCAATAACAGTCATTAAGTTTATTTATAAGATTGTGAGTACACATAATTTCTGGAAAAGGAGAGTGAAATGTCATCTGTGATGTCTAGCAGCATTCGTATAGATGTTAAATATGACGTGAGAATTGGGCTTTGAAGATGCTGACATTATTTCACCAGTGAGTATTTTTCTCTGCATGCAAAATTTCGATTATGGAATTTCTTGATTATTTGATTTGCGTGTAATCTTGGCCGGACTGGACATGCTGGATCATGGGTTGTTCAGTTTTGTACGAAAATTGGTCAAGACCTGAAAAATACTTCAATGTTTCATTCCTTTTACAGATGAACAAACTGATTATGATGATGATGACGATGCCAGCTGTATTGATGAAGATTTTGATTTTGATGTTGATGAAGAGGCATCTGTTAATAAAAGTGTGCATGAGTTGTGTTGGTGATGAGGATGTTCTCCTTTCTGCTGAGCAGGATATAGATTAAGATGGTAAATATTGAGGGCAGAGTTGATGAAGCCAGCTGTTGAGCAGAGTTGATGATGCCAGCTGTGTTGATGAAGATTTTGATGTTCATAAAGAAAAAGCATCTTTTAATAAAAGTGTGATGAGTCAGTTTTGTTGTGTTTGGGATGAGATGTGATCTTTTCTGCTGAGCAGGATATAGATTAAGATGATAATGATGAGGGCAGAGAAGCTTAGGGGTCATTCAACATTTTCAACATTTTCCCAAGCATACAAAACGTACGCTGGGGGGAGGGGGGTAAGATGTCTGTGTACGCTTTTTAATATAAATATGTCGATCAAAATAATACATGAAACATCAGAAGGCAGCTGATCAATGGCGTAGGCTGGGGGGTGCATGTGCAACCCCCCCCCCCACACACACACACACAGCAGGAGTTGAGTTCCGCTGGACATGAAATTATGTGTATTCACAATCTTATAAATAAAATTAACGACTGTTATTGAAGAGAAAGTCAGAGATAAGTTCATGACTAGAGTCAGGAAGTAAACTGAAAGTTAACGTCTAACGGGCACTGCGCATGTGCACGCCCGAGCTGACCAATCAACAAACATAACATCAGTAAGCAATAATAGCGGAACACTGTCAATCAAACAAAGTGTGAGAATAAAGCACAGTTTGTTAGTACCGCCTTTGGTTCCTGCACATGTGTTAGAACACCAACATTGACGCACAGAGAATGAATGGCTAAAATAATCATAAGCCATCCAGCCTGGATCTGCAGCCGAATGGTCAGTACTTTTATGAAATTAATAGTATGTTTTTGTGCTGTAAATCTTCTTTTTTTCCTTTCGGCTGTACCCTTCAGGGGTCGCCACAGCAAATCATCCGCCTACATCTCACCCTGTCCTCTGCATCGTCTTCTTTTACTCCAACGACCTTCATGTCTTCCTTCACCACATCCATAAACCTCTTCTTTGGTCTTCTGGCCTGGTAGCTCCAACCTCAGCATCCTACTGCCAATATACTCACTATCCCTCCTTTGCTGGGAAGATGCAGTGAATGAAGACCTTCTCGGTCTTGGAGTGAGACCAGAAGACACTCCAGTCCTCGCCTCCGATCAAACAATTTGGCGTCAGCTTGGGTGTCGTGTTCTCTCCACGCCGTCCCGGCATGAGACCCGATGATGATGAAAAAAAAAAAAAAACCCTCCATTTCATCTGACATTGATATGGACCTTCCAAACAAACTCAATGAGTTCTATGGGAGGTTTGAACAGTCCCCAGTCCCCCCCTGTCCTCTCCCTCATCCCCTCCCACACCCCTCATTTCACATCCAGGAGGAAGAGGTCAGGAACGTCTTTAAGAAAAATAACAAGAGGAAAGCAGCTGGCCCAGACAGGATCACCCCCGCTGTTCTTAAGCACTACGCAGCTCAACTGGCCCCAATATTCACCACCATCTTTAATACATCCCTCCGCCACTGTACAGTTCCACTGTGTTTCAAGGTTTCATCCATAATCCCTGTCCCAAGAAGATCTCATGTCTCAACGACTACAGACCAATCGCCCTAACATCCGTGGTCATGAAGTCGTTTGAACGCATCATCCTCAATCATCTGAAGGCATCCACTACCCCCCTGCTCGACTCTCATCAATTTGTTTACCGTGCCAACAGGTCTGTTGAGGATGCCGTCAACCTGGCCCTCTACCACATATTACACATATTACAGCATGTTGAGTCTCCTAACAGTTTTGCCCGTATCCTTTTCATTGACTTCAGTTCTGCTTTTAACACAATAAACCTGGTCAACCTCTTCAATAAACTGACATACATGAACATTGACCCCAGTCTACACCATTGGTTATGGAGCTTCCTGTGGAAAAGGCAACAAAGGGTTAAGATGTGTAACCTCTCATCTCGACCTCTGACCCTCAGCACAGGTGTCCCCCAGGGCCGCGTCCTCTCACCATGGCTTTTTTCTCTGTACACAAACCATATGACATCCCATCAAAGTTCAGTTTCCATTTTTAAGTATGCAGACGAGACTACTATTTTGTAGTCATTGGACTCATAACTATGGATAATGAACACCAGCACCGCCAACAAGGAGCCCAAGCTGTCTCCTGGTGCCAAGAAAACAACCTCCAGATCAACCCATACAAAACACAGGAAGTAATAATTGACTTCAGGCACACAGCCTCACTCAAAACTCCCATTCACATCTCCAATGAACCAATAGCCATAACTGACTCTTTCAAATTTCTCGGCACCCAAATTAACAATACACTAAAATGGAACACTAACACAGACTACATTCACAAAAAAGTTCACCAAAGACTGTTTTTCCTGAGACAGCTCAAGAAATTCAGAGTGAAAACAAATCTCCTCCTCCGGTTCTACTCCGCCATCATTGAGAGTACTCCCACCTCATCCATAACAGTTTGGTATGGCAGCCTAGACAGCAACTTACAGAAAAAACTACAGCGCATTGTCACTAAATAATCCAGAATCATTGGCACCCCCCTTCCATCAGTCGAATCAATTTATCATAAACGCTCAATCTTAAGAGCACAAAAAATCACCTCTGATCCCTCTCACCCTGCCCATCATTTGTTTCAACCGCTGCCCTCTAGGAGGCGATATCGATCTCTACCCACCAGAACATCCTGTTTCAAGAACAGTTTTTTCCCTACAGTCAGAAGGACTCTGAACTCTTTGCACTGAATGTACATTACAGCCTTGTCTGTCTTTTTGTTGTCTGTTATGTCTGTAGTTGTTATGGATTATGTTTGTAATCATTTGCTTTCATGTGTGCTGTCTTTGTTGTATGATGTGTGTTGTTAATATGCTTTGTAATTTTGTCATAGCTGAGTGCTGTACCGACAGCAAATTCCACCAACTTGGTTGTGTGGTCATTAATAAATGATTCTGATTCTGATTCTGATGATGATGACCCTACTTACAAACATTCGTTTTACGAACATCCAGACATATGAACAGACCTGTCCAGAGGTCAAAAGTGTTTGCGCAAACAGTGAACTGTAAGGCTGTCAGTTAGATTTTGTATTGCCTGCCTATTCTGTGTGCCTATTCTGTGAAGTGCATCACTCTCCTCTGCCCACTCTGTCGTTTGTTACCCAAGTATTCAAACCTAGTCTCTAGCGGTGTTCTGAACTTTCTTCTGTTTTTTCGAAAAAATATTTCTTGCATCCGTAATCCAATATGGTTGGTGAAAAGCGAAAAGCTTCTAGTGAAAGTGGAAATGTGAAAAAGCGGCAACCCATCTCATTTGAAACAAAGGTGGCGGTAATAAAGAAACTTGATGCAGGTTAGAAGATGGTGAATGTGGCACGTGCACACAACTTGAATTGTTTGACAGTCGGTACCATTTACAAGCAAAAGGACCGCATTATGGAGCACATCAAGAGTGCAGTGCTGATGCAGTCCACCATCATCAGCAAGAAGAGAGGGAAACTCATCGAAAACATGGAGAAACTCCTGAGCATTTTGCTCGAAAATCAGCATCAACAGTGTGTTCCTTTGAGCCTTATGCTGATTCAAGAGAAAGCCAGATCGATCTTCGAAGACCTTTAGGTGAAAGTAGGGGAAAAAGTTACCGAAGAAACTTTTTCTGCCAGCCACAGCTGGTTTGCCTGTTTTAAGAAGAGGGTACATTTTCATCACGTAGCTATGACCGGAGAGGCAGCATCAACAAACAAAGAAACTGCTGAACGCTTCCACCAAGTGCTCAAAGAAATCATCGAAAAGAAGGGTTATTCTCCAAAGCAGATCTTTAATTTAGACGAAACAAATGCCAGAAAACACCTACATTAGCCGTGAAGAGAAGACCATACCCAGATTTAAAGTGGCTGAAGATCAGTGAACCCTAATGCTTGGCGAGAATGCTGACGGAACCTTCAAGCTGAAGCAACTGCTTGTCTACCTGGCAGCTAGCCCGTGAGCCCTGAAGAATGTGACAAAGAGCTCTCTCCCTGTTATATGGATGGCAAATGCGAAGGCATGGGTGACGCTAGCCATACTTGAGGAATGGTCCCTCCACCATTTCATCCCCGAAGTGATGTATTGCTGGGAAAATGGCATTCCATTCAAGATCCTGCTGGTGTTAGACAATGCCCCCAACCATCCCCCCCAATTGGATGATTTTCATCTGGATGTTCAAGTTGAAAACCTGCCGCCAAATACAACTTCACTTCTGCAGCTGATGGACCAGGGCATCATCGTCAACTTCAGGAAGTATTACACCCGACAGACCTACAGGAAGGCTTTAAAGGCAGTAGACACCGACTCTGAGATGTCCTTGCACGACTACTGGAAGTCCTACAACATCCGAAACTGCATCAAAAACACTGATGCCGCATGGTGTGACGTTGCCGAGGTCAACCCACATGCCGTCTGGAGGTTGCTATGCCCTCAGATTGTCAACAAATTCAAAGGCTTCGACAAGCAAGAGGAGACTAAGCACATCCTTACCAGTCTTGTCGGGCTAAGTGAGAAGATCACCTTCACCTGGAGGAGGAGGACTTCGAGGAACTGCTGGATTCCCATGAAGAGAGAGAGAGATTGTATACAGTACAAACTCGTACACATTCCCCTCTAAAGAATGCCCTGTAACTACTTACAAAGAAATTCATCTAACGAACGGCCGTTTGGAACATATCTCGTTCATAAGTTGGGTGGCGTCTGTACAATATAAACAATCTATGCCCCACCCCCGGTAAAATTGTCAAGCGTTGACCGGTGCACATGTTTGTTTGTGCCTTTGAATAGATAAATATCTTTCGATCAATTTGTAAATGTATTTAGCACATGTACTTGCAGATGTAGTTTCAAATATATTTGAGAATGTTTTTGGTTGAACTATAATATTTGATTGCAGTTCACCCCTCAAACCGTTTAGGAGTGCAAGCTCGAATTCAGCAGTGCTCACCATTAGCAACTTATATTCACTGCAATGGACACTGCCTAAACCTAGTCATTAGTCACTCCTGCAAGATTCCACAAGTATGCAACATGTTGTATAAATTCAAGGACTGTTGCCTTTTCTTGAAAAATCACCCGAAACGAAATGAGCTGCTGCAAACCATAATCAGTCTCAAAACCGATCACGATGGATCAGTAAAAAGGAAATGCCTGATAGACTTGTGCAGAACAAGATGGGCAGAGCGCCACAACGCCAACCAGCATTTCTACGAGGGTTTCACATTTATTGTGGATGCTCTTGAGATCATAGGATACAGCATGCATCTGCAGGAGTGCGAGGAATTGCACAAAAGGGTTTAATAGAATGTACAAGGACTGCTTGACCCAAACCAAGAGTGATGCTCAGCAAGTTCTCACAGGAATCACCAGCTTTGATTTCGTTGTTACCTTCGTAACTGTGTATCAGTACTTTTCACACCTGCCATGTCTAACAGTCAAGCTACAAGGGTCCCCTGTGGACATTATACAAGGGCATGAAATGGTCCAGGAAGTAAAGGACACTTATAAAGAGGAAAGACATCAGGTTGAGGAAGAGTTTACCAAGATCTACAATCAAGCAGTTCGAATGGCAGAAAAGGTCGGTAAAGAACCCACTAAACTTATTGTTGCAGGAAGACCACAGCACCACAAAAATGTCGCCTCGCTTTCCATTTGTGACCACTACAGGCTGAACCTTGCAATTCCATTCTTGGATCACATCTATTAAGGCAAACACTGCATCTGTAGGTGCTCTTTCTTGGCATGAAACCAAACTGTTGTTCACAAATGCTGACCTCTGCCCTTAGTCTAGCTTCCACTATTCTTTCCCATAACTTCATCGTATGGCTCATTAACTTTATCCCTCTGCAGTTGCCACAACTCTGCACGTCTCCATTGTTCTTAAATATGGGCACCAGCACACTTCTCCTCCATTCCTCCGGCATCTGCTCACTCTCTAAGACCTTGTTGAATGTTCTTGTCAGAAAATCTACCGCTACCTCTCCTAGACACTTCCATACCTCCACAGGTATATCATCAGGACCAACTGCCTTTCCATTCTTCATCCTCTTCAGTGCCCTCCTCACCTCACCCTTACTAATCTTTGCTATTTCTTGCTCCTCAATGGTCACCTCAGAACTCTTTTTTTTCTCTCTCATTTTCCTCATTCATCAGCTCTTCAAAGTACTCTTTCCATCTTCCCAGCACACTTCTGTCATCAGTCAATACATTTCCCTCTTTGTGTTTTATCAATCTAACTTGATGCACGTCCTTCCCATCTCTATTTCTCTGCTGTGCCAACCTGTATAGATCATTTTCTCCCTCTTTACTGTCCAATCTATCATACAAGTCAACATATGCCCTCTGTTTGGCCTTAGCCACTGCTACTTTCACCTTACGCTGTGTCTCCCTGTACTCCTGTTTACTCTCTTCGGTCCTCTCAATTTCCCACTTCTTCTTAGCTCACCTCTTCCTTTGTACACACTCCTGCTCTTCCTCATTCCACCACCAAGTCTCCTTATCTACTTTCCTTCCAGAGGACACACCATGTACTCTCCTACCTGTGTCCCTGATCACATTTGCTGTGGTTGTCAAGTCATCTGGAAGCACTTCCTGACCACCCAAGCCTGTTTCAACTCCTTTTTGAAGACAACATGACCCTCTTCCTTTTTCAACTGCCACCACTTTGTCTTCTGCTCTGCCTTTGCCTTCTTCTCCTTCCGCACCATCAGCGTCATCCTGCTCATCACCATATTATGCTATTTGGCAACACTCTCACCCGCTACTACTTTGCAGTCACTGACTTCCTTCAAATCACATCGCCTACACAAGATGTAGTCTACCTGTGTGCTCCTGCCTCCGCTTCTATAGGTCACCCTATGCTCTTGTTTCTTCTTGAAGAAAGTGTTTACCACAGCCGTTTTCATCCTTTTTGCAAAATTGATCAACAGCTGTCCTTCTGTGTTCCTCTCCTGGATACCAAACCTGCCCATCACTTCCTCGTCCCCTCTGTTGCCTGCATCAACATATATATTGAAGTCTGCACCAATGACCATTCTTTCACCTCTGGGGGTATTCTGCATCACTTCATCTGAGTCACTCCAGATTCTCAATCTCTCCTTCTCTTTTAGCTCACATCCTGTCTGTGGGGCATAAGCACTAACAACATTGAACATCACACCTTCAATTTCTAACTTGAGACTCATCACTCTGTCTGACACTCTTTTCACTTCGAGAACATTCCTGACAAACTCCTCCTTCAAGATGACTCCTACTCCATTTCTCTTCCCATCCACACCATGATAAAACAGCTTAAACCCTGCTCCTAAGCTTTAAGCTTTGCTACCTTTCCACCTGGTCTCCTGAACACACAGTATGTCCACCTTCCTCCTCTGCATCATGTCAGCCAGATCTCTATCTTTTCCTTGCATAGTTCCAACATTCAAAGTCCCTACTCTGTCCTCGACTCTTGCTTTTCCTCTTCCTTCTTGCTTTTCCTCTCTGCCTACGGACACACCTCCCGCCTCTCCTTCTTCGACGTCTTCGACCAACAGTAGTCCAATTTCCACCAGCACCCTGTTGGCTAACAACACTGATCGCGGTCGTTGTTAACCCGGGCCTCGACTGATCCGGATTGAGATTTGTGTTTATGGTTTGCATTTTGTAATTTGGCAAACGTTTTACCCCGGTTGCCCTTCCTGTCGCAACCCTCTGCACTTCTCGGGCTTGAGTCCGGCATAAGGGGGAGAGACACTGGTTAGTGTGTCGTCCACCCCAGCCCCGGCTTATGGCTGCATTTATATTTACATTTAAATAATGAAATGAAATTTAAGATTTCGAAATAAACATTTTATAAAGCACAGTAAAAAGTAATGAATGAAACAAATTCAATATTCGGTGTGATGATGACTTTTTGTTTTAAAAATAGAACATCATCAGGTTCAGTTTGTGCACTTTTATAAGTCCAGAATCTACCGGGTCTCTTACACAACCTGCACCAGCTCTCATGGAAATGTTGATTGTCACACGTGATTCTTTATTCATGATTTATCTTTATCTTTGTACTGATGTTACTGAATATACTGGTCATGAAATGAACTCCTCTCCCTCCCTGCAGTACATTGACTTTATTTACTACGTTATTTATTATCTCACATTTGAACTAAAATAAGCCCGGCTGATTAAATTAAAGTTAAATATGAGTAGAACTGAAGTTTGTGTTTTGAGAAATTAATTATAGAAATAAATAGAGAAAGATTCAACATTTTTTCAGAGTCGTTGAGATAAACCAGATCCCACAAACTTCCGTCAAGAATCACCGAGGCCTCTCTCGATGTGAATTCACAACGTCACACCTCAACTTTTTAATGCACCTCCATCTGAGAGATAACTTTATTTATGAACATGAACAGAGCAGGAAAACAAAAACCTGATAAAAAATGGGCTTTGATCGAAAAAATAGCAACAGACAGTTATACAGTAGATTAGGAGATGAACACACACACACACACACACACACACACACACACACACACACACACACACACACACACACACACACACACACACACACACACACACACACACACACACACAAACACACGCACACACACACACACACACACACACACACACACACGCACACACACACACACAAACTTACTTTGCATACTCTCTGACATGAGAAAAGCACCATCACTGAAATAAAATTTCTTTTTGCTTTGAAAACAGTTTAAAATCACCTTTCCCTCTGGACTCTGTGTATTATTTCTTATTATATGATTCAGAATGTACCACCATAATCATTTCATTAAAATATGAAAAATAAAATAAAAACTCACTGACAAACATGAGAGTCTGATCTCCACACCTGTAATGTTAATCCTGGACGTTAGCGGTACACTGATGATTGTAAATCCTCCCAGGGGAGTGTTGTGAACTTGTTCAGGCGTCTTTCTGCTGTTCTTCCTCTCACTTTCTGCTCCAGAACTGGACACACGTCTCATTATATCCCTGTCCTCTTCTGTACATTAACCCCTCCCTACCCATCCCATCCCTTTTTTTTTTATTCCCATCAACAACATGCGAGATGCCAGTAAACAGCATCAACCACTTTGCATGAGACTCCATAAGCCAGCTCTCATGGAAATGTTGACTGTCACACTTGATTCTTTATTTATCTTTATCTATATTCTGATGTTCCTGAATATATTGGTCATGAAATGAACTCCTCTCCCTCCCTGCAGTACATTGAATTTATTTACTACGTTATTTATGCTCTCACACTTGAACTAAAATGAGCTCGGCTGATGACATTAAAGTTAAATATGAGTAGAACTGGAGTTTGTGTTTTGAGAAATTAATTAGAGAAATAATTGGAGAAAGATTCAACATTTTTTTCAGAGTAGTTGAGATAAACCGGATCCCACAAACCACCATCGAGAAACACCGAGGCCTCTCTCGATGTGAATTCACAACGTCATAGCTCACAGTAAATCTGCAATCAAATCGATTTCTTGTTCTCCTTCAGCCATTGTGGGACAAAACCGCTATTAAATCAACACAACAATAGATTCACTCGTGCAGCTCGCCACAGATGCAGTTTGCTAGCTCCGGCTAGTCCACTCTTGAGTTCTGCTGGACAAGAAATTATGTTTATTCACAATCTTATAAATACGTGAATGTCCCGGGGGTGAACATCCGGGGGTAAGTGTCCTAGAACCATTTTCCATCAGAAGCTCTGAGGGGACAGCAGTGACAACCGCTGACCTTAAGATCAGTAATCCAGCACCTGACCACCGGCCCAGCACCGGCCCTCTAAAAATGTCCCAGGAGCTAAACTAGTAAACAGAAGGTGCATCTGGACAGCAGGAGAGAGAGAGCATGAGTAGGTCCTGTGTGGGAGAAGAACTTTCAGTGCTCGGACTGAAGTGTCCATGAAGTTGTGCTGTTCTGTCTCAGTGTCCATGTTTTCCATCATCAAATCAACACAGTGATCAACATTCATAATAATTCAGCATTCTCAACAAGGTTGTGTGTTTACCATCAACAGATCATTCTTGCAACTTCAAATTTCAACAGTTGTATTTAATACATCATCCACACACAAAGGGGACAATGCAGCCGTGAGGATGGACACAAACTATAATTTACTTATATAATATATGTATGTATGTGTGTATGTATGTATGTATGTATATGTATTATTGTATTGTATATGTATCTATTTGTGCACCCCCTCTGCCCTCCCAAGCCAGACCGCAGTATCTGCAAAATCATGAAACTGAGAAAATTGAGCCCACTAGGTGGAGCTGATTGCACTTAGTCAGAAAAACATAAAAGGCCAATTTGGCTAAAATTGCAGATACTGCGGTCTGGCTTGGGAGGGCAAGAGCCTGAAACAGTGAAATCTTATTTTAAACAGTTGTGCCAAAAGCCTTGGAGAGGTCCAGAAATACAGCAACAGACAGCAATTTTATTGGAAAGGACTTGGGTGACATCAGCATAGAATTTTGAAATTACGTCAATTGTTGAATGATTTGATCGAAAACCAAATTGAAGTGGAGATAACAGACTGTAATGTGTACTGTAATCTGGTATGGACAACTTTCTCTAAAATTTTCGAGAATGAAGGTAATATCGAAACTGGTCTATAATTATTAATTTTACTTCGACTTTTTGATGTATATATATGGGGGCGACCTTTGCAAGTTTAATATTTTGAGGTTCTATTCCAGATTGCAATGATTTATTTATAATAATAGAAATGGGTGTAATCACAGCGCTTTTTAGTGATTTCAAAATGGAAATACTTATGTCATCAGGACCCAAACTTTTTTTTTTTTTGATATAATTCAAAAATATCAGTGTGTGTGTCCTGAGAAAGGAATGAGGTCTACCGTGATTGTTGCGACGTAAATAATCATCAAATGTGATTTGTGAGTTGGGAATATCCCGAGCAGATTTGGGGCCGATATCACTGAAATATTCACAAAAAGTATCAGCTGTTATCCTGTTATCATTTATTCCTTCATTTTGAACATTAAAAGTGTCAGATATAGACTGATTATTATTACTTTTTCCAATAATAGAATGAAACAGTTTCCAGGTTTTCTTGAGATCATTTTTATTCTGTTCGAGTTTGTTAGAATAGTACAATGATTTAGCCCGTCTTTTATCCTTCTTATAATTATTTATAAATTCAACAAATCTGTTCCATTCTAAACATCATTCAGCTTTACCCATTGTTCTGCGATATAGAATATTTTTTCTATTTAGATAAATTTATCAAATCCTTTGACATCCACGACTCTCTTATAATATTTGGCGAATTAAATTTGATTTGTTTTTCTGGTGTGTATAGATCCAATAAAGCGGATCGAGTTCCAAAGAACTATTTACTGGCTTGGTGAACATCAGGACCATTAAGCTCGTGGTCCCAATTAATATCCTGGACATGTGAGGCTGGACAAGAGAGAGTATTGTCTTTCACTTTTCTGTATTTGATCAGAGAACAAGCTGCTTTATCATAAGTTTTACTCCCAATTAAAGTTCGGCAAGGCAGATGGTCAGAGATGTCGGAGTTTAAACCGCGAGAGATCAATTTCAGTTTGTGATTAAATTTAACAAAGATATTTTTTATTAAGGTTCTTGAATGATGTGTTATACGAGTTGGAATAGTAATAGTTGGTCCGATGCCCATTGAAATAAAAATATTCAATAACTCCCGAGTTCTTGCACGACTTTCCAGTTCATCAGTTCATTTTCTGTAACCGCTTCATCCTAATTAGGGTCGCGGGGAGGCTGGTGCCCATCCCAGCCAACTCAGGGCGAGGGCAGAGTACACCCTGGACAGCTCGCCAGGCCATCGCAGGGCGGAAACACGCTGACGGCTTTGCAGCCTACGACTTTCCACATTCAATAAATTGAAGTTACTGTCAGTCGCAAGAATTAATAATTCTGTCCCCACGATAGTCAGACAAGTAATTAAGAATAGATTGAGACCGTAAATAAGATTGTAACTCACTAGTCCCCGGCACTCGGTAGATCTCACCCAGAACCAGTTTCTCATTCCAGACAGGGTTCAATACTTCAATAAAAAGAGTTTCAAACTCAACATCATCATTAACTGTCAACATATCCAAAGTTCCACAGTCTAATTTATCAGATATGAAGATGGCGACAGCGCCACCCCGCCACGGATCCTGTTATTGCACACAAACTGGTATCCAGCAATGGGAAACAGATTAGCACTAATATCTGTCAAAAATGTTTCAGAAATAAAATAAAATCTACATGTACACCTGATACACGGAGTTCTGATATCATTATTTTCAATTCTTCATATTTAGAGGGAAACTTCTGATAATCAAATGTATACAAACATATTTATATGATTTTGAACTAGAGACAAGTCTGCTCGTGTCAGAAATGTCACAAAAGCTCCAAGTCAGAGTTGAGTGTAAGCAGAGGGTCACTTTCATCACCATCATCAATATCATCATCATCATCATCATCATCATCATCATCATCATCATCATCACCGTCACCAACATGATATCCGTCCAGGTTCCTGTTTAAAGTCAATGCCATCTGATTACAAACAAGACCTGCACCCGTTTGCTCTCACAGTGGCCACAACATCTACCAAAGACATTTCACTCCCTGAGCCATAATACATACAACAGCATGCTATATACATCAACAAATTGAAACCGTATAATAATCATTAAATAAATTAAAAAAAAACACTGATTATAATATACAAATGTATGATTAGTAGTAGATTTTCTGATAAATATATAGACCGCTGAGGTTTTCTCCCTATATAATTACTTTCGAAAGGATATATATATATATATATATATATATATATATATATATATATATATATATATATATATATATATTACTATTTCAGAATGTAATTGACACTGAGGATAAAAAGATATATAAAGAGCATCTGTAATCTATTCAGTCTCTTCCAAACTGAACTCACAATATGTTTGGAAACAGGCTGCAGTGATCATCTCAAATGGTTTCTTCCCGAGATGAGAAGGACCAGGATGACATGTACATGTTGCATCATCATACAGTTGATGATGTCATTGTCTCGCATCATTTTGAGGAGTTTGAGTCCACATCCCTGATCCCGATCTGAATAGTAGTTTCCGTATATCTCACCTCTGCTGTCAGAACGAGAAGCAAAGATAATATGAGATGAAACGGTAAGTTCAGGCTTTGTGGTGATAAGATTAGCAACGTCCTTTTCACAAGAGATCAGGCCCGAGAATCCCCGGAAGACACGCCCACCATCTTTTTGACCGTGACTTTGTTGGACAGTACATGGCTCATCAGTACCAAGTGGGCGTTCAGGTACATTTGCTTTGAGGAACCTCGTTTGCAATTTTTTGTTGATGTAAAGTTTGTCCTGGGAGAGGACAGCGTTCTGAGATTGGTCAGATTTGGCCTCCTTAAAATCAGGTAGTGCGAACATACACCTTTCATTACGAGCCCGAGTCAATAGCTCGCATTTTCGCTTTGCATTTTTCTCCAAATCTGCCGCGTCCAATCCCCGCCCATCAGGTTTTGCTTTCCCGATCACAAGAGCACCACCGACTAGGGCGGGGCGAAAGCAGGCACACGCCCCCTTTACCACGCGCAACGTCCACTCCCCGCCTCTTTTCGAACTGCCGCCCACTCGGGGGCGCTCAAATTCCCTCGGAGGGAAAGCACGATTCGCCCCCTTGGACCAATCAGCTCACAGGCGCCCATGATTGGCTGGCAATCTCTGTGAGTGACCACGCCCCGCGGGGATCTTTTTTTTTTTTTTAACACAAGAGGGAATGCAATCTTGTGATTGTCAATGAAGATTTCTGTGAAATGGAATAAATGCAAATCTCGGCCGAATACGATTCATCATTTTTTCCTTCAACAAAATACAGATTATCTAAAAAATATGAGGAGGATTATCAATTCAAAGCTCGGTGCTGTTCCCTCAAACAGGGTCATCACAGAAATGCTTTTTATTAAAAATATAGTTTTGTTTCAAACACTGATGTTTTTGACTTATGTTCATTGCCCCCCCCCCCCCACACACACACACACACACACTGCAGGCCATGGCAAATGTGGAAAATGATAAGGCTGCAGAATGAATATACAGAGTGTTCATTGTGCTAAAAGTATTTTTGCTGCGCACTCTTTCATTGCCTGTTCCACATTACAGTGGTTTGTAAGTTTTTTGTCCTCCCCTGGTGCAGGTCTCTTACAGCCCAAGGAAAGATTCTCTCAGCGAGGCTCATTATAACAGAATAATGTGGATTCTACACACACAGATTCCTGATCATATCAAGTTTACACACAGTTGCTTTCATTCATTCATTCACTTTCTAAGACGCTTAATCCTAATTAGGGTCACGTAGAGACTGGCGCCCATCTCAGCCAACTTTGTGCAGGGCAGGCCATTGCAGCACGACACACATACAACCATTCTGAGTCACAGCTCGGGGCGATTTAGACCCAGTGATGAATCTCCAAAAAGCTCTGATGGAGAAACTGCCTGGGAAAGATCTTCTGTTTATTCCAGATTAGAGCAGCGACATCCACCTGCTTTTATAAAAAACGCTTGAATGGGATTAAATATCTATTCAATCGGCGGCCCGGAGGCTGGGTCTGGCTGAGGCGGTTTGTACCTGCACTTTGAGTCGGTGACTCTCATATTTAAAAAGAAATAAAATCTACATGTATATTATTTAGAAATGAGTGATAAATGAAAAATATCTGAAGTGAATATTTGCGGATGATTCTGAGTCCCAGTCGTCACCCGGTTTGCGCCGCCCGTGCGAGGCCTCCGCCCGCCGTGTGTTCTTCAGTCCGAGATATTTTTAGCAGAGGAGCCTGGAAACATCAACCAAATGTGTTTTTCTCGTGAAAGGCGGAGACTTTACTGCGGGGAACAGGCGGTTTAACAGTGAATACACAGAGAAGGATTTCTGTGCTGCTCGAAGTCGTGTATCTGCTGTGCAGCGACGCTCAGAGATCAGAGATCAGATTTCCACCGAGTTCATTTCGATCTGGGATCAGTAATGATCTGTATGTAGAGGATTCGCGGTGGGCGGGACTTCAGTTATCAGATTTAACCCGCTGCTGCGTTCAACACCAATTAATATGCACGAGTTTATTTAGTGATATAAAAGGAATTGGATTAATCTCAGTGTTTGTGTTTTAACACCCAAACTGTGAAGGAATTTATTGTAACTGATGAATTTATTCTAATGAGGGAAATTAATTCCACAGAATTATTCCTGAAACTGGACTGAAGCGGTTCCATCCAGTAAAATAGTTGAATCAGACGTGGAGTAATAATTCTGCTGAAACTTCTCTTTACTGCTCAGTTCAAAGAGCTTCATTGGAATTAAAGTTAAAATTAGTGTTCATGGAGCTCAGGTTAGCCGGAGACAGTTCAGGGGGTTCTGTGTTTGTAAGAAACAGCCAAAACTCAGACAACATACAAAAATGTATTTACTAACTACGACACACAAACAAAGACGAGACGAGATGAATGATGGTTGGATTTTGGAAATGACTGAACCAGAACAATATTAACAGAGATGTAATTCTGGTGAAGTTTGGATCCTGCCTCAGAGCAGTGAGAGCGCCATGATGAAGATGATGATGATGATGATGATGATGATGATGATGATGATGATGATGATGATGAAGGTTAACTGAAAGGCACCGTGAGGTATCAATGTGATCAGAACCTGGTGTTACTCATCCCTTTTGTGTGAACTGGGCTGCTGCGCTGTTCTGTGATGTCGGGTCACGTACTGATGTGATGCGCTCTCTGCACTGTGTCTCTGTCCTGATCCACGGAGAGGTCGGGCGTGTTCATGGGTTTCGGGTCGAGCTGGGCGTCATGATGGTGAAGCTCCTTTTGGAGAGTTTCTGATTTCTCCATGTTGCTCTCAGGCTTCACAAAGTGTGATGAACTTCCCTGTGAAGAAACCTGCTGCAGGCCCGAGTTCTACTTGGTTCTTTCCTTTCCTTGTTTCATGTTATTTCCTGTTTTCTGTGCTTCCTCTTCCTGACGCGACTCCCCCTGTTCTTGTGGAGTATTTTACCCTGTTGTCATGAAGATCACTTTGGCTGTTCCAAATTGCCCATCGATACGAGCGTGGCTGTGAATGGTTGTAAGTGTGGTTGCCCCGCCATGGTTTGGTGAGGTCCTCAGAGTGTACCCCACCTTCATTCAAAATCGGTTGAGATAGGCTTCATTCTCCACTGTTATGAACCAATGCTCTTCCCAAAAGCTCCTGGTCCTGGAATTTGAAGCCGGGACTTTTGTGCTGTGAGGAGGTGGTGCTGATCACTCCAGCCCACTCTGATGCACTGAAGGAAAACAGTGATGATGAAAAGATTTCTATAATTGTGTGCTTTTCACTTCAGTGAGAAGAGTGGAGAAAAGGCTTGTTGGTGAGTGTGATGACCAGGTTTGATGATATAATGTATGTTCTGTGCATTTATAATTACGCTGCCATGTCTTTGAGTTCCTGCTAATTCCTTTTCCGGCTACAAACAGTCGCTTTCTCCAATTTATTTGTCCCGTGTTGATGAGAATTGTCTCAGATCTACAGTGGAATATTGTTTGGTTTTCTCAGCTGTTACACTGATAAAAGTTGTGGGTTCTTTTCGGCAGGTCCGGAAGAACACAGACACAGGAGGCAGCGAGTCGGGTGAAAATTCTGATCTTTTATTCACTTTCTTTAGTGATGAAGTGCGGTGAACGACAAGGACCCGAGAGGAACGGTGAGGTTCCAGCGAGCAGAGATAAAGAAGGTGGAGGATTTTAAGTACTCAGGCTCAACAATCCAGAGCAGTGGAGAGTGGAAAAGAGGTGAAGAAGCGTGTGCAGCCAGGTTGGAATGGATGGAGAAAAGTATCCGGTGTGATGTGTGATAGGAAGGCATCGGCAAGAATGAAAGGAAAAGGGAAAATTGAAAACCACTTTCAGTTCCTTTGTATAATAGTTTTTATGTGAAAGGACAGTTGTGTGATATATAATATATACTGTTCCGACCCCTGGTGTATAAATCCCTGAATAAAATAATGGTATTGATTGTTAGATATCTGGGAAGTGCCTCTGTTAGTCTTTCAGTAAATCCTCATCATTCAGCCAGAAATCTAAACAGAGCAGGAACACAAATATTATTCAACAATAACCACATGCAGATGCTCCTCAGTGGAAGTGTGAGGGAAACGAACCGAGTGACGTCACTCTGCGCTTTATTCTCCCACACGTGATTATCACCCGCCGCGAGCTCCACAGTGCCCTCTACAGTTCGAGTCGGATCACTGTCAGGAACAGGACCGGATCCGTCTCAGTCCTGAACTTCAACAGTCTCTTGTGTTTCAGGGAGAATTTGTGATGGAAGTCGTGTTTAAGAACCGCATGAACAGGTTTCTGTAACCATGGTAACGATGATGTTTATATACCAGCTCACACACCATGTGGACATCCTCTGTGCCCTATTTCCTCTGAAACGGGTTTAATTTAATTCAGCGTTGGGGGCACGAACCAGTGTCTCTCCCCCTTATGCCGGTCCCAAGCCCGGATAAATGCAGAGGGTTGCGACAGGAAGGGCATCCGGCGTAAAACTTCTGCCACATTTAAAAAATGCAAATGATCAATAAGAAATTCATACCGGATCGGTCGAGGCCCGGGTTAACAACGACCGCCATCAGTGCTGTCAACCAACAGGGTGCTGATGGAAATTGGACTACTGTTGGTCGAAGACGTCGAAGAAGGAGAGGCGGGAGGCGTGTCCGTAGGCAGAGAGAGAAGAGGAAATGTGTGAGCCTAGGACTGAGAATAGGGACTTTGAATGTTGGAACTATGCAAGGAAAAGATAGGGAGCTGGCTGACATGATGTAGAGGAGGAAGGTGGACATACTGTGTGTTCAGGAGACAAGGTGGAAAGGTAGAAAGGCTAGAAGCTTAGGAGCAGGGTTTAAACTGTTTTATCATGGTGTGGATGGGAAGAGAAATGGAGTAGGAGTCATCTTGAAGGAGGGGTTTGTCAGGAATGTTCTAGACGTGAAAAGAGTGTCAGACAGAGTGATGAGTCTCAAGTTAGAAATTGAAGGCGTGATGGTCAATGTTGTTAGTGCTTATGCCCCACAGGCAGGATGTAAGCTAGAAGAGAAGGAGAGATTCTGGAGTGATTTAGATGAAGTTATGCAGAATACCCCCAGAGGTGAAAGAGTGGTCATTGGAGCAGACTTCAATGGACATGTTGGTGTAGGCAACAAAGGGGACGAGGAAGTGATGGGCAGGTTTGGTATCCAGGACAGGAACACAGAAGGACAGATGTTGATCGATTTTGCAAAAAGGATGGAAATGGCTGTGGTGAATACTTTCTTCAAGAAGAAACAGAAGCATAGGGTGACTTATGAAAGCGGAGGTAAGAGCACACAGGTAGACTACATCTTGTGCAGGCAATGTAATTTGAAGGAAGTCAGTGACTGCAAAGTAGTAGTTGGTGAGAGTGTTGCCAAACAGCATAGGATGGTGGTGTGCAGGATGACACTGATGGTGAGAAAAGTGAAAAACGCAAAGGCAGAGCAGAAGACAAAGTGGTGGAAGCTGAAAAAGGAAGAGTGTCGTGTTGTCTTCAAGGAGGAGTTGAAACAGGCTTTGGGTAGTCAGGAAGTGCTTCCAGAGGACTGGACAACCACAGCCAATGTGATCAGGGAGACCGGTAGGAGAGTACTTGGTGTGTCCTCTGGAAGGAAAGTAGATAAGGAAACTTGGTGGTGGAATGAGGAAGTACAGGAGTGTGTACAAAAGAAGAGGTTAGCCAAAAAGAAGTGGGACATTGACAGGACCGAAGAGAGTAAACAGGAGTACAGGGAGACACAGCGTAAGGCGAAGGTAGCAGTGTCAAAGGCCAAACAGAGGGCGTATGATGACTTGTATGATAGGTTGAACAGTCAGGAGGGAGAAAATGATCTATACAGGTTAGCACAGCAGAGAAATAGAGATGGGAAAGACATGCAGCAAGTTAGAGTGATAAAGGACAGAGAGGGAAATGTATTGACTGATGACAGAAGTGTGCTGGGAAGATGGAAAGAGTACTTTGAAGAGCTGATGAATGAAGAAAATGAGAGAGAAAAAGAGTAGAAGGGGTGACCGTTGAGGAGCAGGAAGTAGCAAAGATTAGTAAGGGAGAAGTGAGGAGGGCATTGAAGAGGATGAAGAGTGGAAAGGCAGTTGGTCCCTGATGACATACCAGTTGAGGTATGGAAGTGTCTAGGGAGGTAGCAGTAGATTTTCTGACAAGAATATTCAACAAGGTCTTAGAAAGTGAGCAGATGCCAGAGGAATGGAGGAGAAGTGTGCTTGTGCCCATCTTTAAGAACAAGGGAGATGTACAGAGTTGTGGCAACTACAGAGGGATAAAGTTGATGAGCCATACAATGAAGCTATGGGAAAGAATAGTGGAAGCAAGACTAAGGACAGAGGTCAGCATTTGTGAACAACAGTTTGGTTTCATGCCAAGAAAGAGCACCACAGATGCAGTGTTTGCTTTGAGGATGTTAATAGAGAAGTACAGAGAAGGTCAGAGGGAGCTGCATTGTGCCTTTGTGGATCTGGAGAAAGCATATGACAGGGTGCCGAGAGAAGAACTGTGGTATTGTATGAGGAAGTCTGGAGTGACAGAGAAGTATGTTAGAGTGGTGCAGGACATGTATGAGAGATGTAAGACAGTGGTGAGGTGTGCTGTTGGTGTGACAGAAGAGTTTAAGGTGGAGGTGGGACTGCATCAAGGGTCAGCTCTCAGCCCCTTCTTGTTTGCTATGGTGATGGACAGGCTAACAGACGAGGTTAGACAAGAATCTCCATGGACTATGATGTTTGCAGATGACATCGTGATCTGTAGTGAGAGCAGAGACCAAGTGGAGGAAAATCTAGAGAGGTGGAGGTATGCCCTGGAAAGGAGGGGATTGAAGGTTAGTCTTAGTAAGACAGAATACATGTGTGTGAACGACAAGGACCCAAGAGGAACTTTGAGGTTACAGGGGGCAGAGATAAAGAAGGTGGAGGATTTTAAGTACTTAGGCTCAACAATCCAGAGCAATGGAGAGTGTGGAAAAGAGGTGAAGAAGCGTGTGCAGGCAGGTTGGAATGGATGGAGAAAAGTGTCCGTGTGATGTGTGATAGGAGAGTATCGGCAAGAATGAAGGGAAAAGTGTACAAGACGGTGATGAGGCCAGCAATGTTGTATGGTTTAGAGACAGTGGCCCTGGGGAAAAGACAGGAGTCAGAGTTGGAGGTAGCAGAGATGAAAATGTTGAGGTTCTCTTTGGGAGTAACGAGGATGGATAGGATCAGAAATGAGTACATCAGAGGGACAGCACATATTAGATGTTTTGGAGACAAAGTCAGAGAGGCTAGATTGAGATGGTTTGGACATGTACAGAGGAGGGATAGTGAGTATATTGGTCGTAGGATGCTGAGGTTGGAACTACCAGGCAAAAGGCCCAGAGGAAGACCAAAGAGAAGATTTATGGATGCGGTGAAGGCGGACATGAAGGTTGTTGGAGTAAGAGTAGAAGATGCAGAGGATAGGGCGAGATGGAGGCAGATCATTTGCTGTGGCGACCCCTGAAGGGAACAGCCGAAAGGAAAAGAAAAGAAGTTCTTGTCCCCACTGTGGAGATTTAGTGTTCGGATGAAATGATGTGGATGAGAATAGAACAAATCCCATCCTGTATGAACTCAATAAGAGGTTTTATTTTCAATCCCAGATATTTTATTTCCATCAGCAGGGTTTTTCTGTCTCTTCCTCATGTTGGGGTTTTAAAGTAATACTAAAGCGTCCCTTTAAGAATATGATAGAACCGGTGTTTACACTTTGGGAGTTTTATTTAAAAACTTTCAGGATTTGATGATGATTTTCTCTTCTTGTTATTCCGTGATATTGTACAGTGGTACCTCACCTTACGAAAGTCTCACCAAACGAAAAGTTCAGGTTACTAAAATTTTTGTCTCTGTATACGAAACAAGTTCACGTTATGAAAGCGCCATCTTCAAAATTCAAAGGCGCCATTCAAACATTCAAACAACCCACGAGCTGCTCTCCCATCAATGACGTTCAAACATCCCGCCCCGCTGGCCTCCCATCGGCTAACAACTGAGCTGTCGTTCATGTCGCCCTCACTCGAGCACCATCTTGGACAGGTCCACCTGACACCATCTTGGACAGGGATCCCATTGGCTAGGAGGGATGACGCAGCTCCCTCCCATTGCCTATTATAGAGCTGAATCCACCACGATGCTTTTCGTGTAAAGGACAGAGTTACTGTTTTCTGCTTTATTTCCTGACTTAGGCTTTTAAACTTCCATAAACATTTGTAAAAGTATAACTCTGCTAAGAAGACATCTTCAAAACGCGCGCGCGTGCATGCACACACACACACACACACACACACACACACACACACACACACACACACACACACACACACACGAGCACATGTGCATGCACACACACACACACACACACACACACACACACACACACACATGCACGTGCGCACGCACACACACACGCATGCACGTGTGCACGCACACGCACTCGGGTATTGTACACATCCCCGTTTCAGCTGTAATCCCAAACGGACTCAGCTCTAATCATTTCAATACTGAACATGGCACTAGGCAGGGTTGCCCTTTGACCCCACTGTTATTTACTCTTGCAATCGAGCCCTTTGCCGCCACTATTACACAAGACCCCAGTATTAGTGGAATCTCCTTAAAGGGGAAATGAAACTCCGACTAACTAAGTTGTCGGGAGCTTAAGTATAGTTTATTGAAGCGATTGTGGCTTAAATTTTATATCATCAATAATTTTATATCATTGCACACACACAGGTTTTATTTTTTGTGCTTGTCGTTAGTTATCGACCCGAAAGCCGCCATTGCGAAGTGCCATCTACACAAAGTTACCGTGACGTCACTGGTTTGGTACAAAGTACCACATAAAATATGGTGCATGCATATCACAGCATATTATATGACATAAACAACATGGAATCTCACGCCAACAACACGCAGAGTTTTTCAGCAGAAGACAATTATTTTTCGGAAGATGAAGGTGATATGGAGGAGAGGAAATGCCTGCTAATCCACAGGCAAATGTGACGCGCTCCACAGAATGTAGTGTCGCAACTGACACCGGAGCTTTTGAGACAAAACGCGGCTTATCCGGACTTCCGATCTGTCAAGTAAGTACGTGCGCTTTGAATACTTGTTTAGTACGCAACATTCACTTTCTTCCAGATAAACCGCATTTTGTCTCAAAAGCTCCGGTGGAGCTCGTCACATATGCTTTCGAGCCGATCCAACGGAATATCGCCGACGTTAGTCCAAGAACCCCGGCTGAATCCGACACCGAGAGCGATAATGGGGATATTGACAGTGATCACGATATTGACAGTGATCACGGACATGCCGGTGAACATGACCAGATCGGCAATTTTATGTGCAGTTGTGACAATTGTATTCCATTACCACAAATGTCTCGCTGGCAGGACGCCACGCTTGACCACCTCTTGCGAGCTGAGGGGGAGCTGACCTGCAAAACAAACCACAGACTGTTTCCTATGCGGTGCCTTGAAAGGTATATTTTAGAGGTGGCCATGGGCTCCATGAGAGCTGTCCGTGCTGAAACCCCTGAACGCCTCATAAATAGTTGGTAGGTTTACAGATCAAGTCAGAATTGTCATGTGATTATCTATAGTTGTCGTGTTGTTGTCTATGGTTGTGTAATATTCCATCCCTCTGTGTGTTCATCCTGGAGAGCTCGTTGTTCCGCCCTTCGCTTCAGTGCAGATACTGTATTACTGTGCAGTGTGCTGGGTCGGTCAGTGCTTGTAATATTGTATGCAGAAAAGTCAAATACGGTCGGAACTGATCCTGGTTTCAACGATGCAGCCTTTTTGTTGTCGAGCTCCGTTTCCCTGCGCACTCGCTCGCTCAGCTGTAGATCCACTCTGGTTTCCCCAAAAGTTCTGGAGAGCATCGTTGCTTGTAAGTGTCCGGCGGTGCTTTGGTGTCTCGTTGCTGCCTCGGTTTGGCGAGTCCAATTTACAAATCCAGTGTTGCTCCAAACACCGTGTTGATCTGTGGAGAATAACAAACACTCCCAGCAGTACAATGTGCAGTGTTCCTCGGAGCCTGTGAGCCGGCGGTCCCGCTCGGAGTTAGTGGACCGAAAGTGG
>CM045744.1:1596695-1669195 GCA_024760905.1 Plotosus lineatus | reverse complement strand
AGAGAGAAGTTTCAAAGAATTCATGAAGGAGTCTCACAGCATGGAAGCTCAGCACTTCTGAATGAGATCTACACAGAGCTCTACATCACAGAGGGTTGGAGTGGAGACGTCAATAACGAACATGAGGTGAGACAGATTGAGACGGCGTCCAGGGGACCAGCGACACAGGAGACAGCCATCAAATGTAACGATCTCTTTAAAGACACGTCCATCAGAAGTGTGCTGACTAAAGGAGTCGCTGGAATTGGAAAAACCATCTCTGTGCAGAAGTTCATTCTGGACTGGACTGAAGGAAAAGCGAATCAGGACGTCACCTTCATGCTTCCACTTCCCTTCAGAGAGCTGAATCTGATGAAGGACAAACATCTCAATCTGATGAAACTTCTTCATCACTTTTTCCCAGAAATGAGAAAACTGGAACTCATAGACCGTGACCCCTACAAAGTGATTTTAATTTTTGATGGTCTGGATGAATGTCGACTTCCTCTAAATTTCCAGAAGAATGAGAGTTTGTCTGATGAGACAGAATCTGCCTCAGTGGATGTGCTGCTGACAAACCTCATCAAGGGGAATCTGCTTCCTTCTGCTCTCCTCTGGATCACCTCTCGACCAGGAGCAGTCAATCAGATCCCTCCTGAGTGTGTAGACCAGGTAACAGAGGTGCGAGGTTTCAATGATCCTCAGAAAGAGGAATACTTCAGGAAGAGGATCAGTGATCAGAGCCTCGCCAACAAAATCATCTCACACATGAAGTCCTCAAGAAGCCTCCACATCATGTGTCACATCCCCGTCTTCTGCTGGATTTCAGCCACTGTTCTAGAGAGAATGTTGGGCGGAGCAGAGAGTGGAGAGATTCCCAAGACTCTGACTCAAATGTTCACACACTTCCTGATCTTTCAGATCAAACACAAGGACCAAAAGTACCATCAAAAGCATGACCCTGATCCTCAGAAGACCAGAGAGAGCATCCTGGCACTGGGAAAACTGGCTTTCCAACAGCTGGAGAAAGGAAACCTGATCTTCTATGAGGAAGACCTGAGAGAGTGTGGCATTGATGAGAGAGAAGTGTCCGTGTACTCAGGAGTGTGCACCCAAATCTTCAGAGAGGAGTTTGGTCTTCACCTGGGGAAGGTGTTCAACTTTGTACATCTGAGTGTTCAGGAGTTTCTTGCAGCTTTATATGTGTTTCTCTGCTTTATTTTTAAAAAGCAAAATGTACTCGTGGAGCAAAACACTGGAATTTTCAATTTCCTCATGGGTCCAAGCATGTGTGATTTGCTGAAGAGTGCAGTGAACAAGGCCTTACAGAGTGAGAATGGACACCTGGACCTGTTCCTCCGCTTCCTCCTGGGTCTCTCACTGGACTCCAATCAGACTCTCTTACGAGGCGTAATAACACAGAAAGGAAGTAGATCTCACAGCCAACAGGAAACAGTGGAGTACATCAAGGAGAAGATCAGGGAGAATCCATCTCCAGAGAAATCCATCAATCTGTTCCACTGTCTGAATGAACTGAATGATGATTCTCTAGTACAGGAAGTCCAAACTTACCTGAACAGAGGGGGTGACGGTCGTCTCAGGGGAACCAGACTCTCTCCTGCTCAGTGGTCGGCTCTGGCGTTTGTGTTGCTGAACTCAGAACAGGAACTGGATGAGTTTGATTTGAGGAAATTTGACCCGTCAGAGAAATGTTTTCTGAATCTGCTGCCGGTGGTCAAAGCCTCCAGAAAAGCTGTGTGAGTATTTTATTTATAAATGTTTTACTGTGAGGTTTATTATTTTAATGGAACACTGAACTGCACTGTTGGGATTAAAGTTTATTATTAATTACTCATATTATCTTTCAATAAACTTCTGGTACTTTTACTGAAGATTGTTTCGGTTTTTACACCAAAATGTTATGTGTCCTCTGAGGGACATGTGAGAGACAATAAGGAAACTTTCACACCTGCCTTGTTGGGTTTGGACTGATCGGACTTTCTCTTTAGTTTGGATGGATGTGGATACCCCACCCCCACCTGTATTGTGAACACCCCACCTGTATTAAGGTCCACAACAAACAACTGAAACGGTGTGTGTAAAGTTGGAGGTGATGAGGAGACAGATGTGTAACTGTCCGAGCACAGAGAACAATACACACCAGCTGTTTTAGTATCTCTGTGAAATTCCACCGAGAACTCAGTGTAGAGTCCGACGAGTATGGGCGTGTTCTGAAGTGGGCGTGTCCAGGTGTAGAGTTGTTTATTCCCTGTAATAAAATGCACTGGATGTGCAGTGTTGGTTGTAGGAACCTGAAGACAGATCAGAGTGTAGTGTGTGTATCTGCTCGCTCCCGGTTCTCTTCAGGGCTGTAGTCGGGCGTAAAAGCAGGAATACGCTGTATACTCACTTATTTTGCCTTGCAAGATCGTTTATTAAAGTGTTTTTTTTTTTTTTTTTTTAATGAACAAGTGAAGTTTTTTTAAATATTTAATTATTTGCTATATTTGTATTTAAGAGCCATGCCATGATTGGGCAGTGCGGATGTCATGCAGGCCTTCAGCCAGTAGAATTTGTTTTTATACGGGAAATGGAAATTCCCACGAAAAACAAAACCCCGATTCATGTTGCGAATTGCTAAGAAATGTACTGACCTGCTGCATCTAGATTTTCTCTCATAAACATCTATTTTAAAATGAAAAGAAGAGGGACGCGCTCCCATGAACCCGATCTCCAACAAGGTACATTAACCAGGCAGGTTTTTTTATGAAACGCGGCAATAATATTTCTGTTGACTCTGAAAAAAATGACGTCACACACCACGAGGACTCCGCCTCAGGCTCAGCACGCTCCGAATCGATCCAGATTCCGGTAAATTATATTCCACTTCTCTCCAGCATAACGATCATATTAATGTGATTTATATGATAAACGATGTGGCATGTTATTATTGTAAAGTTCTAAAGTTTCTTTCCTGAGCCGTCAGAGTCACTGTAAGTGTTATATGTGTGGCACGTGCCCTGCTGGCCTGTGGGCATCGCTATGATGGCATTAATATATATCTAGTGCGCATAGAGTCACAGGTGTGATGAGGTCGAGTGTAATGAGGATGAGTTAATGTTTGTTTCTATCACATTGTGTATGTTCCAGGTTTATGAGGTCATCAGCAGGTATTTGTACAGCCGGTTCAGTGCAGACTTGAAAAGTTCAAGTTCGGCTGGACCATGTGTGCAGAAAGCAACACTTCTGTTATTTTTTTAATGATATTATATCTTAAATCTTTGTGTATAATTTAATTAAAAGGCTGTTAGTATTTCAAATGATTTAAAAATAAGTATCTAAAAATGTATCTGTGTGAGGGAGACACCGTCCCCCTGTGCGCCACACACCTTGGGCCTAGGGACCAACACGCTGCCTCAATCTCTTCACCTGCCGGAGCCTCATAGTACACTCACTTATTGTATATTTCCCAGTACAGCACTGGTTCTGTTCCATGATAAACTTTGGCTGTATTATGGCTGTGTTTGTGTGTGTGAGATCAGTGTTGTGATATTTCATCATTTCTCTTCCAGTCTGCGTGAGTGTAATCTGACAGAGGAAAGTTGTAGAGTTCTGTCCTCAGTTCTCAGTTCAACTTCCTCCAGACTGAGAGAACTGGACCTGAGAGGAAATAAATGGATTCAGGATTCAGGAGTGAAGCTGCTCTCTGCTGGACTGAACAACCCACACTGTACACTGGAGATACTGAGGTACACACACACACACACACACACACACACACACACACACACACACCACATACACAGCTGCCAATTAGTAGGTAAAAACGTGCTGAGTACGGAAACCTTCACTGTATTATGGCTGTGTGTGTGTGTGTGTGTGTGTGTGTGTGTGTGTGTGTGTGTGTGTGTGTGTGTGTGTGTTTGTGTATGTGTGAGATCAGTTCTATGATACGTATTCAAATAATAATGCCGGCTATTTTACGAAAAATAAACAAGCCATAAACTTTCGCTGTGAAGAATGCGAACAAGAAACTGTATGAGCCACTCAGAGTACCGTCCCTTGCCAAATTTAACAACTGCGTCGACACTGTTTATGCGGGAAGTTGGGCCACCGAGCTCATCACCGAGCAGAGAGTACAGTCATTACATCGTGTTTAATATCGAGAAGCCAGTGTTAAAATATGGACTTTTATTTTGGAAAAAGTATTTTCTGGTGTTTTCCTCTTTATTCAGTTCATCATTGTTCTGCTCTTCTCTTTCTTCTATTAATTTCTGACTCGTATGTTTAGTGTCACGAGGCTCCTTTGAAAGACCCGCTTTGATATTGTAACGTCTTGGTTTGAGAATATTTATTGTGGCTGCACTTAAGAGCAGATACATCTTACTATTCCCCAGAGAAATGGTTCTCTTTACTTTTTAAATTATTCTTCTTCCGTCACACTTAATGCGGCCTGAACGACAAAGTGCACCCACGCAAGGTATAGATATCAAAATGTCTCACAAAAGTCCCCTATTACTTTTATTAAAGACGCTTCATTCAGAGCCACCTTCACTTCCACGGATTCAACAAGATCGACTGTGTATCATGGCCTCGCCTTTCACCATATTATACTATATACACACACCATATTATACTCTATATATATTATACTCTATACACACCATATTGTACTCTGTACCAGGGGTCACCAACAAAGTGCCCATGGTTACAAGGGCGCCCACAAGGACAACATGAGTCGCCCGAGAGCCTGTCCAGGGTTCGGGAACCTATGGCTTGCGAGCTAGACGTGGCTGTTTTGATGACTGCATCTGGCTCTCAGATAAATCAGGTGGCCTTTCTTAACAGAATAACGAATACATCATTTCGATTTCCTTTAAATAAAAAATACAGAAAAAAGCCATCAAATAAAACAAAAACATAAATAAATCTCAAGCATTTCAATCTATACATCTATTTTCAATGCCACTTGTCGCTGTGGCACGCAGCGGAGAGCCAATCCTTTCTGTAGTCCAGTGTGTGGGCGGGGCCGATACCTTGAAACTCTAATTTTATTGGATTGTCTGCAACAGTCTGCGTGAGTTGTTTTTGGGTAAAGAGGAAAATTTCCCTCGTTTTGATCAGCTCATGTGCACGAAGCCAAGCAGAGCTGGCAAGAAAAACACAAATGGACAGAATGAAAAAACTTCAACCCGCAGACCAGCTGATTGCCTTGGGAACATACTTGTCAGCTCTCACGCATCAAGCGTGAGATTCATGCATTTCATCTCCTCCTCAATGTCTCACGCAAGGTGTCTAAAATCTCACGCATTAATACAATTATTTCCCAATTTTATTATTTATTTTTATTTTTTAAGGATGTAATTTCCGTGAGCAAATGCCATTGGCTATGTCTTTTACGTTAACATACAGCTTCTCTTTCTGCTTCTGCCTGGAATTCCGCGGTTTTTATCTCAAATTGGTCATTTCTGCGAATCGTCTAAATCCGGGGAGAAAATTTTAGGGGGTTATCAGACTCTCAAAAGTAGCCAGTTGCTGCAAGTGACGTATGGAGTTTTGTGAGACAAAGCGCGGCTTATCCAGACTTCCGAAATTTCAAATGAGCAGAACTCCCTCAGTTCACGTGAGGAAGGAACCGTGAGAGGAACCGGGTCTAAAAGGGAACCCCGTCATCATTAGAGTGGAACCATAAAGATATAAACCAGATAAAAGATAATTAATTACAGTCCAATATGTAGTTCTAGCACAACTGTAAGTCTGAAATAATGGTGGTTTAAAAGTTGATAGTAGCATGTGTATCTCAGCAGAGAGAGGGAGAGTGATGGATAGATAGATGTTGTGAGGTTTAATCATAGTAGTGGAATGTAAATATAATATTTTATTCTTGCTGAGAGCAGCAGGGACTCCGGCATGACTGGCTACGGCAGCAGAACTAAAAGAGAGAACCAGAAGGAAGACAGACATGAGGGCTCCTGTGGCATTGGGGCAATCAGCCACTCCACTGTCAAACAGAGCTGTGAGCATGTAGAGTGGGAGAGCGACAGCATCCCAGCATCACCGTTTACCAGAACTCTCGATGCAGGAGACCCCAAGAATACTAAACGCTCCACTGAACCAGTGAGTTTTCATCCCGTCATAGAAACAGAGACCGAGTCTGAGTCCCGAACATGAACTGGAAGGTTATTCCAGAACTGTGGGGCTTTGTAAGAGAAGCTCCGCCCCCTGCAGTAGTTATCATTATTTGAGGTACAAAGCACCTTCACCTTAAATCTAAGGGGGCGTGTCGGATCAGAAGCCACAAGAAGTTCACTGAGATAATGTGGCGCGAGAGCATGAAGTGCTTTATGGGTTAAAAGTCGTAATTTATATTCAGAACTGGGAGCCAGTGCAGTGTAAATAAGGGCGGGGTGATCTGCTCGTGTCTTCTGGTTCTAGTACCGACTCTCGCTGCTGCATTCTGGACCAACTGGAGCTTGTTTATGTTCCGATCAGAACAACCAGAGAGTAACTCATCACAATAATCTAATCTCGAGGGAACAAAATAATTAATTCAAGTTTTATCTGAACAAACAACCGGCTGTGAAATAAAGTCAGAAAATTCACGCACAATAGATGATACAGAGGATTTGAATCGGCGGCGGTTCGCTTTTCCAACCAATAAGAGAAATGTTTGGTGATGAGAGACCCGCGCAGGTCCATTCAGGGCGTTTGTGTGAAAAATAAATTTTCTGTCTCAGCAGCTCAGTGAATTTCTTCCCGCATGTTCTCTGTACGATCCAGAAGCAGCTCAATATTCTCAGGAATTTTTAACCGGTTTAGACGCTTCTGAAGCTACACGACATCTCGCGATAAAGTGAAAAATAACGCGACTTCAAACGAGACGAGAAGGAAAGAAAATGTAAATATCATGATTCAATATCATGACCCCTTCCTCTCTCTCTCTGTCTCTCTCTCTCTGTCTCTGATTAAAGTTGATGATCAGGCTGTTGTTCTCTGTTGATCTTCAGCTGCTGATAGTTTAATATCACACACAACAGATGAGAGAAACTAAATGGATCCTCAGTCTGATTATATTAATGAGATGTTAATTAGAATAATCAGGTGATATTAAATCCTCATGTGATTCTGAATAATAAAATCATTTTACACACACATCATCTTTAAAGGAAATCTTAAACCAGGATAAAAATCTGGTGATGAAGGGCGTGGCATTGTGTCTCTGCAGGTTGGGTGGTTGTGGTGTTTCAGGTGAAGGTTGTGCTGCTCTGACTTCAGCTCTGAGATCAAACCCCTCACACCTGAGAGAACTGAATCTGTCCCTGAATGAACTCGGAGATTCAGGAGTGAAGATTGTCTCTGCTGTACTGGAGGATCGTCTCTGTAAACTGGAGATACTGAGGTAAGATCATCTCTGTGAGAGTCACATGACCTGCTCCTCAGTACGACCCCATTGTGTAATAGTGAGGCTGAAGCAGAAGGTTTAGGTTGATCATCAATGTCCTGAGGAGGAAGATTGTTTCTTTCACTGCACACTGATGATTGGTCACAGAGTCTTTGGCTCAGATGTTCGTATGTGAGAAGCTGCAGCACAAAGCCAAACTTAATGCCGCCGCAGTGTGTCTGAAATTACTGTGAGATTTATTACACCCTGAAACTAATCACACAAACTGCACCCGAGACACAAACTAAATGTCCTGAGTGTGAACTGCACGATTTATAAACATCACTGAAATAATCCTGAGATAAAAATAAAAGATGGAAAATTAAAATAAGAGGAAAATACCGTCGGACTGAAACGTTAACAATCGAATGAACTTGAAAAAACAAACGGGGCAGTGGTGGCCTGCTGGTGAGGTGCTTGATCGCTGATCCAAAAATTGGGGGTTCAAGGCCCACTCTCACCGGGTTGTCACTGCTTCCACCCCCCGGTGCAGCTAACTGGGTGATCACAGGCTGGTCGGGTCTCTCACTGTCCATGGTGGAGGTTCACATAAAAGAACCATCGCTGACTTTCATCAAGAGCAGCTGCAGAGCCATCAACGTGTTTCTGCCCTGCGATTGCCTGGTGAGCCGTCCGGGGTGCACGCTGCCCCGGGCCGGAGTCGGCTGAGATGGGCACCGGCCTCCCCGTGACCCTAATGATGTTAATTGTTTCAGAAAATGAATTAACAATCGCTTCCTTTGTGTCTCACACCTATGAAAAGATGTTGATGTGAAAATGTTTAAAAACTGAAGCTTTGTCTTGTTTTGTGGAAAAATATAAAATCTTTTCCTTTTTCCTTGAATCTGAAAATAATAATCTTTTGTTGGGGTGTGATGGTGCACACATGGTGTGGTTTGTGATGTTTCTCATGGTGATGATCACCAGTTGTTGGATGTTTATTGATGATGAAGGGAACCTTCCCATTGTATCTGATTCTCTGAGTTCAGTACAGCGTTATTAATTCATCAATTTTACTTTTCCTCAACATCTGGAGCAAATCTTTACTCACAAGGATGGAACGCTCTGTTTATAAGGATGTTTGCAATCCGCTTCTTTATTAAAATTCCATAAAGTGCTCGAAGGCTCGTAGGTCTTTAAACTGTCATGTGTTTGGGACCAACTTTGGTAAAAACTGACAAAATTCAAATCGTATCTTGTTTTAAAGAGTTTAGCAGTTGGCGTTGCCATAGTGACTGTTTCTATTCAAAGCCAGATGTTGATCCAGAATAACATGCAGATTAATATGTAAACATGAATTATTATAATGTAAATACACATCACATATTTTTATAATTTTTTTTTTTTTTTTTTTTTTTTAACTCCGGTAAAGTTCACAGGTGTATCAGTTCGTAATCGGCGTTACTACGGTAACCACAGTGTTATTTCTCTGTGTACAGAACATGAACACAAACACAACTCCATCTCACAACAAAAAGAAAATGCATGTGATGCTAAAGCAGGTCATTATGGACAACATGAGGATTTTTTCTAAAAAGTACAAAAGTTTTAAAAAGTTTTCCATCAATAAGACACGAATAATAAATTTTTAACATTTTCAGATACAACGGAACCTTTTTACTTTTTCATGTGTAGAAATGATTCATAACTGAAAATAGTAGAAATAAATAGTTGTTCGTTAAAAAGTTTGCGTTCGGGTGTGTAACTGAAGCACAGAGTTGAATCTGGATGTGATAGTTGAGATTATTTTGTCGGTACCGAGGTCCATCATGATGAAACGTTTGAGAATATGAGTCGGGCCCTGTACAGTGGCCCCTGATTCTGTCGGATTTTCTCAGAAAACTCCTCTTAAGATGAAGCACATTTGTTATTTTGTTGTTTATAAGATGTTCGGTACGTTGTTGAGAAACTAACAGCAGCTCAGCGGGTGTGTGTCTCCTCGATTCTTCATCACAGACATCTGGAGGCCACCAAGAAAAACATCAGTCGGCTTCTGATCGTAACCACAGAGGTGCAACTATATAAATAAAAGAAATAAATACATCAACTAAAAGTTGGTGGGCGGGGGTGTTTTCCCACTGATTCGTTTTCCCTGCTGTCCCCCAGTGCACTAACTGGGTTATGAAAGGCCCACCATGTCCCTCACTGTCTGTGGTGGAGCTTCAGAAAATGAATGAATGACAGAAGTTGTAATATATATATATATATATATCTTCTTCTTTTCCTTTCGGCTTTTCCCTTCAGGGGTCGCCACAGTGAATCATCTGCCTCCATCTCACCCTATCCTTTGCATCTTCTTCTCTTACACCAACGACCTTCATGTCCTTCTTCACCACATCCATGAATCGTCTCTTTGGTCTTCCTCTGGGCCTTCTGCCTGGTAGTTCCAGCCTCAGCATCTTATTACCAATATACTCACTATCCCTCCTCTGTACATGTCCAAACCATCTCAATCTAGCCTCTCTGACTTTGTCTCCAAAACATCTTACATGTGCTGTCACTCTGATGTGCTCATTCCTGATCCTATCCATATATATATATATATATATATATATATATATATATATAGCAAGGGACAGAATATATATATATATATATATATATATATATATATATATATATATATATATATATATATATATACACACACACACGTGTTTCTATCCCTTGCTAAAAGGGTTGTGACAGGAAGGGCATCCGACTTAGAATCAAACGTGCGAATCAGATGATTCGCTGTGGCGACTCCTGAGTAAAAGGGAAAAAGCCGAAAGGACGACACACACACACACACACACACACACACAGTGTGATAAATAGAGAAAGTGAAAGTAATAGTTCCGTGGCTGGAGTTCAGAGGTCACGGTGCATGTACAGTGTGTACAGTGAGGGTGTAAACTGTCTGGTACTTCAGCAGTTCAGTATCCTGATGCATTGTGGGTAGAAACTGTCCCTGAATCTGCTGGTGCGAGTCCGGATGCTCCTGTAGCGTGTACTGACGGTAAGAGCGTGAAGAGTGTGTGCTGGGGTGGCTGATGGATCAGAGACGATCCGCTGGGATGTTTGTAAGGCCGAGGTTCGGTATGTGTAGAACGGGAGGGAGGTTCTGGTGGGGCATTTAAATCAGAACGGCCATCAGAGGGCTCGAAGATATCAGGACCGAACACGGACATTACCAGGTTTAATAATATAAATTTATATTGTTATATAAATGCACTACACACATTTATTCCCCCTGTGTAGTGCACTATAAGCCCCTCCCTCTCTCTCCCTCTCTCCCTATCTCTCTCTCTCTCTCTCTCTGTCTCTGATTAAAGTTGATGATCAGGCTGTTGTTCTCTGTTGATCTTCAGCTGCTGATAGTTTAATATCACACACAACAGATGAGAGAAACTAAATGGATCCTCAGTATGATTATGTTAATGAGATGTTAATTAGAATAATCAGGTGATATTAAATCCTCATGTGATTCTGAATAATAAAATCATTTTACACACACATCATCTTTAAAGGAAATCTTAAACTAGGATAAAAATCTGGTGATGAAGGGCGTGGCATTGTGTCTCTGCAGGTTGGAGTGTTGTGGTGTTTCAGGTGAAGGTTGTGCTGCTCTGACTTCAGCTCTGAGATCAAACCCCTCACACCTGAGAGAACTGAATCTGTCCCGGAATAAACTCGGAGATTCAGGAGTGAAGATTGTCTCTGCTGTACTGGAGGATCGTCTCTGTAAACTGGAGATACTGAGGTAAGATCATCTCTGTGAGAGTCACATGACCTGCTCCTCAGTACGACCCCATTGTGTAATAGTGAGGCTGAAGCAGAAGGTTTAGGTTGATCATCAATGTCCTGAGGAGGAAGATTGTTTCTTTCACTGCACACTGATGATTGGTCACAGAGTCTTTGGCTCAGATGTTCGTATGTGAGAAGCTGCAGCACAAAGCCAAACTTAATGCCGCCACAATGTGTCTGAAATTACTGTGAGATTTATTACACCCTGAAACTAATCACACAAACTGCACCCGGGACACAAACTAAATGTCCTGAGTGTGAACTGCACGATTTATAAACATCACTGAAATAATCCTGAGATAAAAATAAAAGATGGAAATGTAAAATCCATCAGGAAATGAATAAACAATGGAAAATCCCAGCAGACTGATATACAGCGCTACCTCGACTTATGAAATTAATCCGTTCTGAGGGCGGAGCTTCAGTCAAAATGTTCGTGAAATAAAACAAAAATTCCCATCGAAAATAATAGAAACCAATTAATCCGTTCCAGCCCCGCCCAAACTCATATAACCTGCACAAACACCTATATTTCACCCAATATATTAAATATAAACATGTAAAAACAATAAATATTTCATAATCATAATAATAATTAATACGTGTCCAGGTAAAAAGACGAGGTTCTCTCTCTCACACACACACACACACACACACACACACACACACACACACACACGGTACAAAGAAGAGATGTGCCCACACACACAGAACAGTGACGAGCCCCCCCAACACACACACACACACACACACACACACACACACACAAGGTAAAGAGACAGGAGCGCGCACACACACAGTACAGAGACGAGGCATGCCCCCCCACACACACGCGCACACACACACACACACATAGACATGGTACAGAGACAAGGCGTGCACGCGCACACACACACACAGAACAGAGAGAAGGCATGCCTCCCCACACGCACACACAAACGAGCCCCACGCGCGCACGCACACACGCACACACACACACACACACACACCCTGCATAGACAAGGCGCCCCCCACACACACACAGTAAAGAGATGAGGAGCACACACACAGTCCAGAGACGATCCCCGCACACGCGCGCGCGCACACACACACGGTAAAGAAATGAGGAGCACACACGCGATACAAAGAAGAGCTGCATACGCGCACACACACACACACACACACTGTACAGATTTGAGAGACACACACACACACGCACGGTACAGAGATGAGACGCGCGCGCACACACACAGTACAGAGATGAGACACACACACTCATGAATAGTACAGAGATGAGGCGCGCGCACACACATACATACATACATACATACATACTCACACACACGGTACAGAGACGTGTAACTAATAATAATAAATACACACACACACACACACACACACACACACACACACAGTGTGATAAATAGAGAAACTGAAAGTAATAGTTCCGTGGCTGGAGTTCAGAGGTCACGGTGCATGTACAGTGTGTACAGTGAGGGTGTAAACTGTCTGGTACTTCAGCAGTTCAGTATCCTGATGCATTGTGGGTAGAAACTGTCCCTGAATCTGCTGGTGCGAGTCCGGATGCTCCTGTAGCGTGTACTGACGGTAAGAGCGTGAAGAGTGTGTGCTGGGGTGGCTGATGGATCAGAGACGATCCGCTGGGATGTTTGTAAGGCCGAGGTTCGGTATGTGTAGAACGGGAGGGAGGTTCTGGTGGGGCATTTAAATCAGAACGGCCATCGGAGGGCTCGAAGATATCAGGACCGAACACAGACATTACCAGGTTTAATAATATAAATTTATATTGTTATATAAATGCACTACACACATTTATTCCCTCTGTGTAGTGCACTATAAGCCCCGCCCTCTCTCTCTCTCTCTCTCTCTCTCTCTCTCTGTCTCTGATGAAAGTTGATGGTCAGGCTGTTGTTCTCTGTTGATCTTCAGCTGCTGATAGTTTAATATCACACACAACAGATGAGAGAAACTAAATGGATCCTCAGTATGATTATGTTAATGAGATGTTAATTAGAATAATCAGGTGATATTAAATCCTCATGTGATTCTGAATAATAAAATCATTTTACACACACATCATCTTTAAAGGAAATCTTAAACCAGGATAAAAATCTGGTGATGAAGGGCGTGGCATTGTGTCTCTGCAGGTTGGAGGATTGTGGTGTTTCAGGTGAAGGTTGTGCTGCTCTGACTTCAGCTCTGAGATCAAACCCCTCACACCTGAGAGAACTGAATCTGTCCTGGAATGAACTCGGAGATTCAGGAGTGAAGATTGTCTCTGCTGTACTGGAGGATCGTCTCTGTAAACTGGAGATACTGAGGTAAGATCATCTCTGTGAGAGTCACATGACCTGCTCCTCAGTACGACCCCATTGTGTAATAGTGAGGCTGAAGCAGAAGGTTTAGGTTGATCATCAATGTCCTGAGGAGGAAGATTGTTTCTTTCACTGCACACTGATGATTGGTCACAGAGTCTTTGGCTCAGATGTTCGTATGTGAGAAGCTGCAGCACAAAGCCAAACTTAATGCCGCCGCAATGTGTCTGAAATTACTGTGAGATTTATTACACCCTGAAACTCATCACACAAACTGCACCCGGGACACAAACTAAATGTCCTGAGTGTGAACTGCTCGATTTATAAACATCACTGAAATAATCCTGAGATAAAAATAAAAGATGGAAATGTAAAATCCATGAGGAAATGAATAAACAATGGAAAATCCCAGCAGACTGATATACAGCGCTACCTCGACTTATGAAATTAATCCGTTCCGAGGGCGGAGCTTCAGTCAAAATGTTCGTTAAATAAAACAGAAATTCCCATCGGAAATAATAGAAACCAATTAATCCGTTCCAACCCCGCCCAAACTCATATAACCTGCACAAACACCTATATTTCACCCAATATATTAAAGATAAACATGTAAAAACTATAAATATTTCATAATAATAATAATAATAATAAATACGTGTACAGGTTAAAAGATGAGGTTCTCTCTCTCACACACACACACACACACACACACACACACAGACACACAAGGTAAAGAGACAGGAGCGCGCACACACACACAGTACAGAGACGAGGCATGCCCCCCCACACGCGCGCACACACACACACATAGACATGGTACAGAGACAAGGCGTGCACGCGCGCACACACACACACACAGAACAGAGACAAGGCATGCCTCCCCACACGCACGAGCCACACGCGCACACACACGCACACACACACACACACACACACACACACACACACACACACCCTACATAGACAAGGCGCCCCCCACACACACACAGTAAAGAGATGAGGCGCACACACACACACACAGTCCAGAGATGATCCCCGCACACGCGCGTGCGCACACACACACACGGTAAAGAAATGAGGAGCACACACGCGATACAAAGAAGAGCTGCATACGCGCGCACACACACACACTGTACAGATATGAGAGACACACACACACACAGTACAGAGATGAGACACACACACTCATGAACGGTACAGAGATGAGGCGCGCGCACACACATACATACATACATACATACTCACACACACGGTACAGAGACGTGTAACTAATAATAATAAATAAACACACACACACACAGTGTGATAAATAGAGAAAGTGAAAGTAATAGTTGCGTGGCTGGAGTTCAGAGGTCACGGTGCATGTACAGTGTGTACAGTGAGGGTGGAAACTGTCTGGTACTTCAGCAGTTCAGTATCCTGATGCATTGTGGGTAGAAACCATCCCTGAATCTGCTGGTGCGAGTCCGGATGCTCCTGTAGCGTGTACTGACGGTAAGAGCGTGAAGAGTGTGTGCTGGGGTGGCTGATGGATCAGAGACGATCCGCTGGGATGTTTGTAAGGCCGAGGTTCGGTATGTGTAGAACAGGAGGGAGGTTCTGGTGGGGTATTTAAATCAGAACGGCCATCAGAGGGCTCGAAGATATTAGGACCTAACACAGACATTACCAGGTTGAATAATATAAATTTATATTGTTATATAAATGCACTACACACAAGCATATGACAGGGTGCCAAGAGTAGAACTGTGGTATTGCATGAGGAAGTCTGGAGTGGCAGAGAAGTATGTTAGAGTGGTGCAGGACATGTATGAGAGATGTAAGACAGTGGTGAGGTGTGCTGTCGGTGTGACCGACGAATTCAAGGTGGAGGTGGGACTGCATCAAGGGTCAGCTCTGAGCCCCTTCTTGTTTGCTATGGTGATGGACAGGCTGACAGACGAAGTGAGACAAGAATCTCCATGGACTATGATGTTTGCAGATGACATCGTGATCTGTAGTGAGAGCAGAGAACAAGTGCAGGAAAATCTAGAGAGGTGGAGGTATGCCCTGGAAAGGAGAGGAATGAAGGTTAGCCTCAGAAAATCAGAATACATGTGTGTGAATGAGAAGGACCCAGGAGGAACGGTGATGTTACAGGGAGCAGAGATAACTTGAAGGTAGAGGATTTTAAGTACTTAGGCTCAACAATCCAGAGCAATGGAGAGTGTGGAAAAGAGGTGAAGAAGCGTGTGCAGGCAGGCTGGAATGGTTGGAGAAAAGTGTCCGGTGTGATGTGCGATAGGAGAGTGTCAGCAAGAATGAAGGGAAAAGTGTACAAGATGGTGGTGAGGCCAGCGATGTTGTATGGCTTAGAAACAGTGGCGCTGAGGAAAAGGCAGGAGGCAGAGCTGGAGGTAGCGGAGATGAAAATGTTGAGGTTCTCCCTGGGAGTAATGAGGATGGATAGGATCAGAAATGAGTATATCAGAGGGACAGCCCACGTAAGATGTTTTGGAGACAAAGTCAGAGAGGCTAGATTGAGATGGTTTGGACATGTACAGAGGAGGGATAGTGAGTATATTGGCAGTAGGATGCTGAGGCTGGAACTACCAGGCAGAAGGCCTCGAGGAAGACCGAAGAAGAGATTTATGGATGTGGTGAAGGAAGACATGAAGGTCGTTGGAGTCAGAAAAGAAGATGCGGAGGAGAGGGTGAGGTGGAGGCGAATGATTTGCTGTGGCGACCCCTGAAGGGAGCAGCCGAAAGTAAAAGAAGAATATAAATGCACTACACACATTTATTCCCCCTGTGTAGTGCACTATAAGCCCCGCGCTCGCTCTCTCTCTCTCTCTCTCTCTCTCGCTCTCTCTCTGTCCCTGTCTCTCTCTCTCTCTCTCTGATGAAAGTTGATGATCAGGCTGTTGTTCTGTGTTGATCTTCAGCTGCTGATAGTTTAATATCACACACAACAGATGAGAGAAACTAAATGGATCCTCAGTATGATTATGTTAATGAGATGTTAATTAGAATAATCAGGTGATATTAAATCCTCATGTGATTCTGAATAATAAAATCATTTTACACACACACATCATCTTTAAAGGAAATCTTAAACCAGGATAAAAATCTGGTGATGAAGGGCGTGGCATTGTGTCTCTGCAGGTTGGAGGGTTGTGGTGTTTCAGGTGAAGGTTGTGCTGCTCTGACTTCAGCTCTGAGATCAAACCCCTCACACCTGAGAGAACTGAATCTGTCCTGGAACGAACTCGGAGATTCAGGAGTGAAGATTGTCTCTGCTGTACTGGAGGATCGTCTCTGTAAACTGGAGATACTGAGGTAAGATCATCTCTGTGAGAGTCACATGACCTGCTCCTCAGTGCGACCCCATTGTGTAATAGTGAGGCTGAAGCAGAAGGTTTAGGTTGATCATCAATGTCCTGAGGAGGAAGATTGTTTCTTTCACTGCACACTGATGATTGGTCACAGAGTCTTTGGCTCAGATGTTCGTATGTGAGAAGCTGCAGCACAAAGCCAAACTTAATGCCGCCGCAATGTGTCTGAAATTACTGTGAGATTTATTACACCCTGAAACTAATCACACAAACTGCACCCGGGACACAAACTAAATGTCCTGAGTGTGAACTGCACGATTTATAAATGAAAGTGAAATGAGAAAAAAAATGAATGAAAGTTATAAACGAACAGGGCAGTGGGGGGCGTGGTGGTGAGGTGCCGGATGACTGATGCCAAGGTTGGAGATTCAAGTCCCACTGTCAACGGTTGTCCCTGCTGCCCCCCACAGGCATGTGATTTTTCCGTCTATAGACGCAATTTCGTGTTTTTCATTTCCAGGGGGGAAAAAAAATTCAATTTTTTTTCGTAAAAAACACATTAAATGAATCTCATTTCGTTTTTTTTCTAAATCCAACTTTTTAACGAGCTCCCTGCATGTAATGGGGACTGTGACTGGCTGACTATACTGACGTCATGCATTTTGGCCAATCAATGCTTCCGTAGTCCACATATGCCGAATTCCCTCCAGGTCAGCAGAAAGATGACGGTTGTGGAATAAAACAAATTGCGCGAATGAAACAAATTGACAGAATTTATAAAATTAAAAATAAGTTCTGCTGAGACTGGATGGAAAAAGAATACAATCCTACCATCTGAAAAAAGATTGTGACGACGTTATTCGGCGACTTCATTCGCAAGATTGATCGGCCTGGAAAAGTATTGTGCACGTGGTGTCACGGTGGAATAGACGATGGATCGCGTGGATTCAAAGCATTAGAACGGCACGCAAATCGCCAGAAGCATGTTCAACAACTACATGCAAGAAAAACAAACGCTTCGCTTGATGGGACTTTTGGATGTGAACCGGAAGTAACTGCACCTTCCGGAATTCATCCATTGTTTCCGACCAACAATACACAGATCGAAAGGAAGAATCCGCCCCGACAGCCGATCCCCGTTGCAGAGAGAGAAGTTCACAATCAGGTCGGTAGTGTGGAAATAATTTAAAATTTGACTTGTGCAGGTTTATTGATTTTAATTAAAAAGTAATTCTGATAATCAGGGGTTGCAAATACTATTGCCCGACGCTCGTGTCCAGCACCGCGTTTCCCTGAAAATAAGACCGAACCACAAAATAAGACCGAGCGTGATTTTACAAGATGATTTTATATCGGCCCGCCCCTTAAAATAAGCCCAAGTTGAGAGCGTGACGGCGCAGGGTCACGTGACTTATGTTGCCACGCCCTATTGGACGGCATGATCCGGACGGATCCGCGCCGTGTCGCCACTTGTTTTAGTGGCTGAGTTGCGTGGACTGACTTAATTTGGTACTTTATAGTTGATCAACGTAAATATCCGCGACTGTGTAAATAAAAAGCGGAGATGAAGTGATAAATAGTTCCAAAGCCGCGCGCGCTCCGGGCAGCTGCTGCTGTCCTCACTTCATTTTTAATCACCACAGCACTGATAGTTTTCTTCTTCATAAATAACTTCATTATCACAATGTCATTTAAAATCAATTCACTCTCTTATTCCTGGATACACTCAAATTGTTCGTCTTCTTTTTACATTTACTTGTGTTCAGTATTAATGTAGATATATATAAAATATGTCTCTCAGAGGATTAGATTTTACAATGTCTTTTTTTTTGGCTCTCTTAGTCAAAAAGGTTTCCGAGCCCTGGTTGAAAGTATTTGAAATTAAAACTCGGCCCACTGTAGGCCGATATCTGTGAAATTAAAATTTTTAATAATTTTAAGGTTCTCTTTAAAAATATTCCTTCCAGGAGACACCAATTAATCTCCTTTTTGTAAATATAATCCCAAACCTTTCCCCCCTGAATCCCCCAGCAAGGGCACTTTGCCCACACCCCCGCAGGGGCCTAGGCGGCCCCCTTGTCCCCTGGCAATTTTTCCTCCTTTTCCATAAAGGCCTGTTCTCATCCCTGATTATAGGAAATATTCTTTACTGCTGTTTTGTGTAATGTTATATTTGCATGACAAAATGCTGAAAATCCAGGAGCTTCGGGGGGCGCTCTGTCCCTGGCCATTTTCAGTCTTTTTTAAGCTTGGTTGAATCACATACCTGCCCCCAGTGCACTAACTGGGTTATGAAAGGCCGGCCGTGTCTCTCACTGTTGGTGGTGAAGGATCGTGTAAAAACCACTGAAATAATCCTGAGATCAAAATAAAAGATCTTCTTCTTACATGCAAAATGCACCTCTACTTACGAAAACTTCTGGTTTCGAAAAGGGTACTGGAACGGATTAATTTCGTAAGTTGAGGGCCAACTGTACTTTACATAAGAGTTTATGCACTCTTCTGTGCCGAGATGTGTCCCTGTGCATTTGTCATTACATCAAATTCAACATCTCTCAGAATTCTCACAGCTTACTGTTTGAACCAAGGTTTAAATTTAAAAATTAAATTAATTTATTATTCGAATCATTCACTGTGGCGACCCCTTGTTCTCTCTTTTCCTTTCGGCTGTTCCCTTCAGGGGTCGCCACAGCAAATGATCTGCCTCCATCTCTCCCTATCCTCTGCATCTTCTACTCTTACTCCAACGACCTTCATGTCCGCCTTCACCGCATCCATAAATGTTATCTTAGGTCTTCCTCTGGGCCTTTTGCCTGGTAGTTCCAACCTCAGCATCCTACGACCAATATACTCACTATCCCTCCTCTGTACATGTCCAAACCATCTCAATCTAGCCTCTCTGACTTTGTCTCCAATACAACTAACATGTGCTGTCCCTCTGATGTACTCATTTCTGATCCTATCCATCCTCGTTACTCCCAAAGAGAACCTCAACATTTTCATCTCTGCTACCTCCAACTCTGCCTCCTGTCTTTTCCCCAGGGCCACTGTCTCTAAACCATACAACATTGCTGGCCTCATCACCGTCTTGTACACTTTTCCCTTCATTCTTGCCGATACTCTCATATCACACATCACACCGGACACTTTTCTCCATCTATTCCAACCTGCCTGCACGCGCTTCTTCACCTCTTTTCCACACTCTCCATTGCTCTGGATTGTTGAGCCTAAGTACTTAAAATCCTCCACCTTCTTTATCTCTGCCCCCTGTAACCTCAAAGTTCCTCTTGGGTCCTTGTCGTTCACACACATGTATTCTGTCTTACTAAGACTAACCTTCAATCCACTCCTTTCCAGAGCATACCTCCACCTCTAGATTTTCCTGCACTTGGTCTCTGCTCTCACTACAGATCACGATGTCATCTGCAAACATCATAGTCCATGGAGATTCTTGTCTAACCTCGTCTGTTAGCCTGTCCATCACCATAGCAAACAAGAAGGGGCTGAGAGCTGACCCTTGATGCAGTCCCACCTCCACCTTGAACTCTTCTGTCACACCGACAGCACACCTCTCCACTGTCTTACATCTCTCATACATGTCCTGCACCACTCTAACATACTTCTCTGTCACTCCAGACTTCCTCATACAATACCACAGTTCTTCTCTCGGCACCCTGTCATATGCTTTCTCCAGATCCACAAAGGCACAATGCAGCTCCTTCTGACCTTCTCTGTACTTCTCTATTAACATCCTCAAAGCAAACACTGCATCTGTGCTGCTCTTTCTTGGCATGAAACCAAACTGTTGTTCACAAACGCTGACCTCTGCCCTTAGTCTTGCTTCCACTATTCTTTCCCATAGCTTCATTGTATGGCTCATCAACTTTATCCCTCTGTAGTTGCCACAACTCTGTACATCGCCCTTGTTCTTAAAAATGGGCACAAGCACACTTCTCCTCCATTCTTCTGGCATCTGCTCACTTTCTAAGACCTTGTTGAATATTCTTGTCAGAAAATCTACTGCTACCTCCCCTAGACACTTCCATACCTCAACTGGTATGTCATCAGGGCCAAGTGCCTTTCCACTCTTCATCCTCTCCAATGCCCTCCTCACTTCTCCCTTACTAATCTTTGCTACTTCCTGCTCCTCAACGGTCACCCCTTCTACTCGTTTTTCTCTCTCATTTTCCTCATTCATCAGCTCTTCAAAGTACTCTTTCCATCTTCCCAGCACACTTCTGTCATCAGTCAATACATTTCCCTCTCTGTCCTTTATCACTCTAACTTGCTGCACGTCTTTTCCATCTCTATTTCTCTGCTGTGCTAACCTGTATAGATCATTTTCTCCCTCCTTACTGTTCAACCTATCATACAAGTCATCATACGCCCTATGTTTGGCCTTTGACACTGCTACCTTCGCCTTACGCTGTGTCTCCCTCACACACACGTGGTGAAGAGATGAGGAGCACACACACAAGGTGGAGAGATGCGCGCGCGTATACACACACACACACACACACACACACACACATGCTACAGAGACAAGGTGTGCACACACACATACAGTACAGAGACAGCCTCCCCACATACACACACACACACACACACACAAGGTACAGAGAAGAGGCACACACACACATGGTAAAGAAACAGGAGCACACACACAGTACAGAGATGAGGCATGCCCACACACACACACACACACAATAAAGAGATGAGAAGTGCGTGCGCACGCACACACACACGACTAGCCCCAAGCACTCACACACATGGTACAGAGACAAGGTGTGCACGCACAGCAGCACACACACAGTACAGAGGAAAGGCACGCCCCCACACAGAGACACAGACACATACAGTAAAGACACAAGGAGCACACACACACAAACACAAGACAAGCCCCACACACACGTGCACACACACAAGGTACAGAGACAAGGTGCTCCCCCACCTCACACACACAGTACAGAGACTAGGCATGCCCACACACACATATATGGTAAAGAAACAGGAGCACACACACACACACACACACACACACAGTGCAGAGAAGAGGCACCTCCCCACACACACACACAATAGAGGAGCACACACAGACACACACATGGTACAGAGACAAGGCTTGCGCACACACACACACGGTACAGAGACGTGTAACTTATAATAATAAATACACACAGTGTGATAAATAGAGAAAGTGAAAGTAATAGTTGCGTGGCTGGAGTTCAGAGGTCACGGTGCATGTACAGTGTGTACAGTGAGGGTGTAAACTGTCCGGTACTTCAGGAGTTCAGTATCCTGATGCATTGTGGGTAGAACTGTCCCTGAATCTGCTGGTGCGAGTCCGGATGCTCCTGTAGCGTGTACTGACGGTAAGAGCGTGAAGAGTGTGTGCTGGGGTGGCTGATGGATCAGAGACGATCCGCTGGGATGTTTGTAAGGCTGAGGTTCGGTATGTGTAGAACGGGAGGGAGGTTCTGGCGGGGCATTTAAATCAGAACGGCCATCAGAGGGCTCGAAGATATCAAGACCGAACACAGACATTACCAGGTTTAATAATATAAATTTATATTGTTATATAAATGCACTACACACATTTATTCCCCCTGTGTAGTGCACTATAAGCCCCGCCCTCTCTCTCTCTCTGTCTCTCTCTCTCTGATTAAAGTTGATGATCAGGCTGTTGTTCTCTGTTGATCTTCAGCTGCTGATAGTTTAATATCACACACAACAGATGAGAGAAACTAAATGGATCCTCAGTATGATTATGTTAATGAGATGTTAATTAGAATAATCAGGTGATATTAAATCCTCATGTGATTCTGAATAATAAAATCATTTTACACACACATCATCTTTAAAGGAAATCTTAAACCAGGATAAAAATCTGGTGATGAAGGGCGTGGCATTGTGTCTCTGCAGGTTGGTGGATTGTGGTGTTTCAGGTGAAGGTTGTGCTGCTCTGACTTCAGCTCTGAGATCAAACCCCTCACACCTGAGAGATCTGGATCTGTCCGGGAATAAACTCGGAGATTCAGGAGTGAAGATGCTCTCTGATCTTAAAGATGATAAACATTACAATCTACAGACACTGAGGTGAGTAAAGATGTTTTATATAAATATTGAAATAATAAAAGTGTAATGATTGAAGTTGATGATGGTTAGTTTGTAGTAATTTCTCTTTAGTTCCAATAAAGATCAGATTCGCAGGTTCGGAATGAAGGCAGTTGTATAAAATGTCACTATATTGTATTTCAGGAGATTTTTCTCTCTCGGTCGGCTTTAATGCTGTTCTGTGATCAGTAAAGTGTGTTTGAATGATGTGGACGAATATAAACAGGAGATGATGATGTTCCTCTCGGAGCAGAGACGATTCCATGCTGAAGTACCACGGTCCGGTTTGTGGTGATTAATTCTGGTGGTTTTCTTTTCTGTTCAGGGTGTGATGATGATGATGATCTGTGTGTGATGAAGACTCCAGTGTTCCTGCCTTTCCATGTTGGGGAACAGAGAACATGTTTATAAACACATCACTCATTTAGTTCGAACACATTAAACACACTCGGAGACGTGAGAAGTGTGTGTTCATCCTGCATCAGCCAATCAGATTCCACACACTTCTGCACCCAGATTATAATGACCTCTGACCCCTGGATCTCCATCCCATAATAACCCTGAGAGATGATCCGGACCAGCGAGTGAGAAACCACAGAACTCGAGCCGAACCCGGTCGGTGGAAGAGAGAGCCGGAGAGGAACCGTTTCCAGAGATCGGTGCCCATCGTCACCCGACAGGATCAGCATCTGAGGAGGTTCTGAAGCCGCGAGGAGGCTCCGACAAGCCCATTTATCACTTTCTCCTTTATTTCATTCATGTCCAAGTGATGTTCCACTAAATATCTGCTCTCTTCAATCATTTATTCATCAGATTACTGCAGCAAACAGATTGTTGGAGAATATGGTTCTGAGATTTTTCTCTATCTGATTAATATGTTTTGGATTGGAATGTGATAGTAATTTTAGCAATTATAATGATGCGTGTGTGAGAGACTGAGGTGCTGGTGAGAATATTAAAGTGAGACAATCAAGTTTTATATATATATAATTTTTTTTAGTAAGTATATTCATTTATCAGCAACATTATCACTTGTTGAGCAGGTCTGATGTGATCGTGGTGTAACTGGTCCCAGTGTGGCCTAATAGGACGTGTATAACCAATAACCATGTACGTGTATATAATTAATATAAACTGAAGAGAGCTTTATTTTCTCAGGTTCGAGAGAACATAAGAAGTAATTGTAATAAAGTTATTGTTGATATAAAGTGAATAAAGTTGGCTGCTGTTGAATTTGGTCTCGGCTGGATCACTGCACTTTATTTTAAACGCAGCCTGTTCTTCCCCCTCACGGCTCCGACTGATCTTTCAACTCGAACGCCCAGTAAAGGTCACGTGACACTCATTCTGACATCACGTCATTGGTCACCGATGGATTTAACGGTTCATTTTAAACTTGTCATTTGTTTTTCGATGCTTTAATGGCCACGCCCCGCCTTCCCCCTCTGACCTACTTAATCCAGTCCTGTCCCGCCCCTCGGACAGCGCTGCGGTGGAAAAGAAAACAAGCAGGTGCACTGTGAGGCCCAAAGTGGGCGGAGCGCAGGGACAGGGTGTGGGAGGGGCCAATGCTGGAGATGGCATTTGCAGCATGTAATATGAAATAGTATAAAAAAACTGTCCATAACATTTCAGCCACAGTATACATGGAGTTGTTGCCATGTGTCTGAGAGCAACAGTTTTATATACTGAGACCAAACTAAACATAAAATGAAGAAAGAACAGAATTTGAAATACTTTTAATTTGAAAAGCTTTTAATCACATTATACACAAAGATTCAAGATACAATATTATTATAAAATAACAAGTGTAGCTTTGCACCACATCATGCACACACGGTCCACGCCCAACTTGAACTTTTCAAGTGTGCACTGAACCGGCTGCACAAATAGCTGCTGATGTTCTCATCAACCTGCAACATGCACAATGTGAGATTCAAATAACATTCAATAAATTACTACAACTACAACATGCACATGCAGCACTATTATACTTAATCAAATACTGATTCATGTTTCTACCATTAAAATTATCTACACTTGTATTTCATAAAGTTAGGATTTAATAAGCTACTGACATTCAGAAAATGCAAAAAACTACCAAGTTATTAAAATAAAAATTCTCCGCATCAGAAAAAAAAAAAAAATCTACTTATGAAAGTTTTATGTTTTGGCACAAACATTAACACTGAAATAGAACTGCATATTGAGCAAAATAAGGTATTTAAACATTAAATACACAAACATTTCGAATAAAAGCACTAGATGCAGTTACACTATTGTATAGTGTGAAGCCTTAATCATTAATACATGCATATTAAATTTTAAGGCGGGATTAAAGGTGGCGCATCATCCGAGCATGCGCAGACGTATCATACACGACTCAACCTCATCAGATCCATCACCCTTTGAGCACGAGATTGATCTATTTCTATACAAGATTAACACACACATTAATGCCATCATGGCGACGCCCACAGGCCTGCAGGACACGTGCCACACGTATAACACAATGACACTGACGGCTCAGGAAAGAAATTTTAGAACTTGACAATAACATGCAATATCGTTTCTAATGTAAATCACATTATGATCAGTGCCGTCATGGTGGCTACACTGGTTTGAGTGGCTGAGCTGCATGTATTAATTTGGTACTTTATAATTGATCAAATTCGGCGACTGTGTAAATAAAGCACGCAGATGAAGTGATAGTTTCAAAGTTAAAGGTGATTTTAGTAAATCTAGTCATAAACATGATTTTATAAACACCACGAATCAGCCTTACAGTATTCTCGCTCTGATTGGACACTGCTTGCTGAGCTCAACATTTGTGTCCAATAAACTTCCGGCTTTCATTGGTTTTGCTATCACGCATAAAACAAAAAAGCCAAATGATGCCCCCCACAGGGCACACAGTCACTCGCCATGCGCGGGTTTACTCGTGTAAAGAGCGCAGAAAGCTCGCAAGTCGAGTCCAACAAAGTCCCCGGTAAATCAGGCTGAGCTCCGCTGTGTTTATATTTGGTTCAGACGGTCACGCCCGGTGACGGACCTACATCCCAGAAAACTGTTCTTTTCATCAAACATTTCTGCACTCAGTTTATGCCCTGTTTGTCCTTGTTTATAGAACTTACTTTTTGGTCATATCTCAATGCTTAATTCAAGCAAATGTTGTGAACATTTTATACTTACTAAAAGATCATAAAACATTAAAAAAGATGCTAAAAGATTTTGTGCCTCTGCATATTGAAACAAATGTAATTATAAACAAGTGCTGTTAGTGCTAATTATAATTATTCATTCCTTCAATAACTAATTATAATTAGCACTAACAGCACTTGTTTATAATTACATTTGTAAATGGAACATTGGAAAAGTCCGAATGTCCTGCAGTGTATATAGAATATATTGTCATTGTGGTTTGCATATTGTAGTTCTAATACATGTACCGAGTAACCTGTCTGTTTTTTATGCAATTTTTGATAATTGTTATAATACATACAGGGATGAGACAGGCCTTTATGGAAAAGGAGGGGAAAAGTGGCAGGGGTCAAGGGGCCCGCCTAGGCCCCCCGAAAGGTTTGGGGTTATACTTCCAAAAAGGACTTTAATTGATGTCTCCTGGAATTCATATTTTTAAAGAGAACCTTATGAAAATTATTTAAAAAAATAATTTACAGTTTTAGGCCTTCAGTGGGCCTGTTTTAATTTCAAATACTTTCAACCAGGGGTCGGGAACCTTTTTGACTAAGAGGGCCAAATAAAAAAAAAAAAAAAAAAAAGACAGACAGACACAACTAAATTGAAAAAGACCAACACTGAGTATAATAGGACTGAATTTATTTTAAACGACATTACTGACTCACTTAAAGTAAGAAAGACTGAATTTATTTTAAATAATATTTTCATAATGAAGTTATTTATTAAGAAGAGTATTTCTTACTATCAGTGCTGTAGTGGTTAAAAAAAAAAAAAGCGAGTACACGATGGCAGCGAAGCGACCGAGGCGCGCAAGTGCACAGAGTGCGGGGAGGATGTGGCTTTGGCTTTGAAGCTATTCATCACTTCATCTCCGCTTTTTATTTACACAGTCCCATAAATCAACCATAAAGTAGACCAAATTAAGTCAGTACACGCAACTCAGCCACTAAAACAAGTGGGTAGACGGCGTGTACCCACCACTGCAGCCCTGCTTACTATTAATGCAACTTCTGGTGCTGCATGGGTTTGCTGATGGCTTTATAGTCTGGTTGATACGGGGTGAGGATTCACACGCAGCAGTGTTTATGTGACAGGAAGCGCGGCCCAAGTTTTGGCAATCAGCCAGTTTGCGGGTTGAAGTTTTTCCATGTCTGTCCATTTGTGTTTGTTTGCCAGCTGTGCTTGGCTTCGTGCAAGTGAGCTGATCAAAAACTAGGGAAATTTCTCTTTCCTCAAAAACATGCACAGTCTGTGTCTGTTATAATCCAATAAAATTAGAGTTTCATGGTATCGGACCTACCCACATACAGAAAGAATTGGCTCTCCGCTTTGCGCCACAGTGACGTGGCATTAAAAATAGAACAAAAACTGATGAATAAATCTCGCACATTTAAATCCATTTGATGGCTTTTTTTGTATTTTTATTTAAATGACAGGGAAATTATGTATTGTTATTCTGTTAAGAAGCCACCTGATTTGTGAGAGCCAGATATCAAAAAAGGATTTGGATATATGACCAGTGATGATGGCACCCCCCCCAGTCAAGTTCTGTAAATTTTATAATAGCTCGGAAATAACTGCTTAAAAGTTGAAACACTCAAAAATGCCCCTCTCAGCCTTTCAAATTTCAACATTTTCTGAGGGTGACCCCCAGGACCCCCTTGCAGGAGGGGTATTCCCCCTCGCACACCCTCCGTGCACCCCGGTCGCTTCGCGACCTCAAATGCCAGCTTCGCTGCCATAGTGTACAGTACTCACATTTTTTGACCATTACAGCACTGGACATGCCATTGTCTTGGCTGCTGGTGTCTCGTCCCCTTTGTGTGTGGATGATGTATTAAATACAACTGTTGAAGTTCCAAGAACGATCTGCTGATGTTAAACACACAACCTTGTTAAGAACGCTGAATTATGAATGTTGATTTGATGATGGAAAACAAGGACACAGACACAACAGCACAACTTCATGGACACTTCAGTATGAGCACTGAAAGTACTTCTCCCACACCGGACACCCCTTGGCCCTCACCAGAGTCGGCTGAGATAGGCGACAGACTCCCCACGAGCCTAATTAGGATGAAGCAGTTCAGTGAATGAATGAAATTCTGAGACTAATTTATTATTTCTTGTTTTAAATGAATCATGTTAATAAACTAAACATTCATTTCCCTCCACTTCACAATTACAGTTATTTGAATTGATGCACCAATCATAATGGTATAAACCCTGAAACTTCCATCTGTCTGCCCTGTAAATAGCATCTCTCTGGAACCATTCGGAGTTCAATTAGCTCACACTGGCCATGTGACTTTGATTTGTGGTCAAGGTGTAAAAACCACTGTCACTCCACAGCTGGAACATGTGACTCAAAGACAAGAAATGTGAAAGTACTTGGATGGTCATCGTTCTGTTCCTTATACTGTGTTTTGTCCTCTCTAACCATCTTAGATATGATGGATATTCTTGTTGATCTCAAATTTACGTGCATATCAAATGGGAAAGGAAAAGCACTTCCTGCCTGACTCACTCGCCCGCCAAGGTGCAGTGGTGTGGGATCTTGTTGAACGTCATCAGTTGTCAGATAGAACTGATCCTGGGAAAATATAAAGTAGTTATAATACAGGGAAGTGACCTGCACAGGTTATATGGGAATGCATGATGGAATCACTCGCTGGATGTCTTCATTTGGGATTTTGGAAAACTCGCGATGGTCCGGCGAGCTGTCCAGGGTCTACTCTGCCCTCTCCTTGAATTGGCCGAGACGGGCGCCAGCCTTCCTGCCACCCTGATTAGGATTAAGCGGTTAAGAAAATTATTGAAATTTATTTTGTTGCTGAAAATGTTTGTACATGTAAAGTTTGAACATTAGTGTTAAAATCTGTGAATCAAACAGCACAGACAGATTAATTTTGAGTTTTAAGTATTAAATATGTTTTGGTTCACCAGCACAACAGAGCTATTCTTATTTTCTAATTCAGCTGCTGCCAGGAAACTTCATGCAGCGTGCTGAAGACTGTATGTTCACAGTGCATACTCTTCGGCAGCACGGTGGCGTAGTGGTTAGCACGTCCGCCTCACAGCAAGAAGGCCTGGCTTCGAATCCAGGCTTGGGTGTCTCTTCGTGGAGTTTGCATGTTATCCCCATGCTCGCGTGGGTTTCCTCCAGGTTCTCCAGTTTCCTCCCACAGTTCAAAACCATGCATAGTAGGTTAATTGGCTAAAATAATCTGTGGAGAGGGCTTCATTAAGTTGGATAACTTGTGCCAAATCCATTTCTTGAATGAAAAAATATGTTTCAATCAAAATTGTGTATGCTGCATTAGGACGAAGAGAAAAGATGCCAACGAGAGTTGCGGGCACACGGTGGGATACTCTGCATGCTTTGGAGAACTTAACCGCTGCTTACAAAGAGAGATCCACTCACCTATCTCAGGTACATGATATCTAAATATACGAAATTAATACGGATAATATATTAACAATAATCTGGAACGAACCAGAGCCTTTTTTGGAACCTCGAGTTTTCGTAAGTAGAGGTGCATTTTACATGTAAAACGCGTGATTCATTCCAAGGCTCCCAAATACTACCCCGAAAACCTTTAAAAATTATAAAAAGTACACCGATTTGTGTGAAATATGTGAGCCACTCCACCGATAGTAGGCTCTTGGGCCCAAAAATGAGCTTTTTACAGTCAGATAAAGGAGGCTCAAAGCTGCAAAATGCAGCAAAAAGTTTGTCAATACCTTGAAAACTGAGCGAGCTATGCCATTTCTTGTGTCAGCATTCAACTAAAAATTTCAAAAAACGGATATAGAGAACAAATGCCAAATAAAATTTGCGAATCACAAGAATGAATGACAGACCGGATCGGTCGAGAGCTGGGTTAACAACGACTGCCATCAGTGATGTCAACCAAGAGGGTGCTGATGGAAATTGGACTACTGTTGGTCGAAGACAATGAAGGAGAGGTGGGAGGCGTGTCCGTAGGCAGAGAGAGAAGAGGAAAGGCATGAGTCTAGGACTGAGAGTGGGGACTTTGAATGTTGGAACTATGCAAAGAAAAGGTAGAGAGCTGGCTGACATGATGCAGAGGAGGAAGGTGGACATACTGTGTGTTCAGGAGACAAGGCGGCAAGACTAGAGGCTTAGGAGCAGGGTTTAAGCTGTTTTTTCCATGGTGTGGATGGGAAGAGAAATTGAGTAGGAGTCATCTTGAGGGAGGGGTTGGTCAGGAATGTTCTAGAAGTGAAAAGAGTGTCAGACAGAGTGATGAGTCTCAAGATAGAAATTGAAGGTGTGATGTTCAATGTTGTTAGTGCTTATGCACCACAGACAGGATGTGAGGTCGAAGAGAAGGAGAGATTCTGGAGTGACTTAGATGAAGTGATGCAGAGTACCCCCAGTGGTGAAAGAGTGGTCATTGGGGCAGACTTCAATGGACATGTTGGTGCAGGCAATAGAGGGGACGAGGAAGTGATGGGCAGGTTTGGTATCCACGACAGGAATGCAGAAGGACAGATGTTGATCAATTTTGCAAAAAGGATTGAAATGGCTGTGGTAAATACTTTCTTCCAGAAGAGAATAGGGTGACAAAAGCGGAGCTAAGAGCACACGGGTAGATTACATCTTGTGCAGGCGATGTAATTTGAAGGAAGTCAGTGACTGCAAAGTAGTAATAGTGGGGAGTGTTGCCAAACAGCATAGGATGGTGGTGTGCAGGATGATGCTGATGGTGTGGAAGGTGAAGAAGGCAAAGGCAGAGCAGAAGACAAAGTGGTGGAAGCTGAAAAAGGAAGAGGGTCGTGTTGTCTTAAAGGAGGAGTTGAAACAGGCTTTGGGTGGTCAGGAACTGCTTCTAGATGACTGGACAGCTACAGCTAATGTTATCAGGGAGACAGGTCGGAGAGTACTTGGTGTGTCAAACAGAGCACGTATGACGACTTGTATGCTCTCTTGGAAAGTAATGAGGGAGAAAATGATTTATACAGGTTGGCACAGCAGAGAACTAGAGATGGGAAGGACGTGCAGCAAGTTAGTGTGATTAAGGACAGAGGGGAAAATGTATTGACTGATGACAGAAGTGTGCTGGGAAGATGGAAAAAGTACTTTGAAGAGCTGATGAATGAGGAAAATGAGAGAAAAAAAAAAAAAGAGAAGAGGTGACTGTTGAGGACCAGGAAGTAGCAAAGATTAGTAAGGGTGAAGTGAGGAGGGTATTGAAGAGGATGAAGAATGGAAAGGCAGTTGGTCCTGATGACATACCGGTGGAGGTATGGAAGTGTCTCGGAGAGGAAGCAGTAGATTTTCTGACAAGAACATGCAACAAGGTCTCAGAGTGAGTTGATGCCAGAGGAATGGAGGAGAAGTGTGCTGGTGCCCATTTTTAAGAACAAGGGAGACGTGCAGTGTTGCGGCAACTACAGAGGGATAAAGTTGAGCCATACAATGAAGCTATGGGAAAGAATAGTGGAAGCTTGACTAAGGGCAGAGGTCAGCATTTGTGAACAACAGTTTGGTTTCATGCCAAGAAAGAGCACCACAGATGCAGTGTTTGCCTTGAGGATGTTAATGGAGAAGTACAGAGAAGGTCAGAGGGAGCTGCATTGTGCCTTTGTGGATCTGGAGAAAGCATATGACAGGGTGTCAAGAGAGGAACTGTGGTATTGCATGAGGAAGTCTGGAGTGGCAGAGAAGTATGTTAGAGTGGTGCAGCACATGTATGAGAGATGTAAGACAGTGGTGAGGTGTGCTGTCGGTGTGACAGAAGAGTACAAGGTGGAGGTGGGACTGCATCAAGGATCAGCTATGGTGATGGACAGGCTGACAGACGAGGTTAGACAAGATTAGACAAGAACCCCTCCACAATCAATCAGGAAGATATTGAAGCAGGAGGAGACCTTAAAAGCGGAGATACAGTGACTGGGGCAATTATTTTGGAAAAACAAACCACCATATTTAAGGACCTTGTGAAGGAGGGTGGGGGTTCTTCAGACCAGCAAACCCTGGACTTTAAAGTATCACATGGGTGGTTTGAGAGATTGATATAAAAAAGGTAAATAAATTTTCACTTTTAACACATTTCATACAAAATGTTTACTTTTATCATTTTTAAAGGGTTTATGGGGTAGTCTTGGAACGAATCACACGTTTTACATGCAAAATGCACCTCTACTTACGAAAACTTCTGGTTTCGAAAAGGGTACTGGAACGGATTAATTTCGTAAGTTGAGGGCCAACTGTACTTTACATAAGAGTTTATGCACTCTTCTGTGCCGAGATGTGTCCCTGTGCATTTGTCATTACATCAAATTCAACATCTCTCAGAATTCTCACAGCTTACTGTTTGAACCAAGGTTTAAATTTAAAAATTAAATTAATTTATTATTCGAATCATTCACTGTGGCGACCCCTTGTTCTCTCTTTTCCTTTCGGCTGTTCCCTTCAGGGGTCGCCACAGCAAATGATCTGCCTCCATCTCTCCCTATCCTCTGCCTCCATCTCACCCTGTCCTCTGCATCTTCTTACTCCAACGACCTTCATGTCTTCCTTCACCACATCCATAAATCTTTGGTCTTCCTCTTGGCCTTCTGCCTGGTAGTTCCAACCTCAGCATCCTACTACCAATATAATTGCTATCCCTCCTCTGTACATGGCCAAACATGTAGGGATCCTCCGTCCAAATGTGTCTCGAAGCATCGGTAATCTTGGATATCCCTATATCTTACCAATGCCCAATATAGTGTGTACAGTAGGCCCTCGATATTCGCGGGGGTTCGGTTCCAGCCCCTCCCACAAATGAAGATAATCCGGAAGTTCTGTACCCAGAAGGAAAACCCCTGCACTAAAATATGCTTCTTAAAACACATTCTATAGACAATCTTACTCATTAATACAGTATTCATGTCGTAAATGTAGTGTAATGAATAGGGGCAGTGGTGGTCTAGGGTGCTGGATCGCTGATCCAAAGGTTGGGGGTTTGAGTCCCACTCTCCACAAGGTTGTCACTGCCCCCCAGTGCAGCTAACTGGGTTATCAAAGGCGGGCTATGTCTCTCACTGTCTATGGTGAGAGGCATGTAAAAGAACCATTGCTGAATTTCGTAAAGAGCAGGCTGCAAAGTCGGCAGCGTGTTTCTGTTCCTTGCAAAAAGGGTTGTGACAGGAAGGGCATCCGACGTAAAAACCTCTGCCAAATCAAACGTGCGAATCAGATGATTCGCTGTGGCGACTCCCGAGTAAAAGGGAAAAAGCCGAAAGGAAAACAAATGTAGTGTAATGATTAAGAAAAACCTTTTAATTTTGTACTGTGATATAATATATACATATATATAAAATGCAGCTGGGGGGGGGGGGGGGGGCACAAACCAGTGTGCCTCCTTCACGCCGGTCCCAAGCCCGGATAAATGCAGAGGGTTGCATCAGGAAGGGCTTCCGGCGTAAAACAAATGCCAAATAAACTATGCGAATCACAAGAATGAGTAACATACCGGATCGGTCGAGGCCCGGTTTAACAACGACCGCCATCAGTGCTGTCAACCAACAGGGTGCTGATGGAAATTGGACTACTGTTGGTTGAAGACGTCGAAGAAGGAGAGGCGGGAGGCGTGTCCATTGCCAGAGAGAGAAGAGGAAAGGCATGAGTCTAGGACTGAAAGTAGGGACTTTGAATGTTGGAACTATGACAGGAAAAAGGTAGAGAGCTAGCTGACATGATGCAGAGGAGGAAGGTGGACATACTGTGTGTTCAAGGAGACCAGGTGGAAAGGTAACAAGGCTAGAAGCATAGGAGCAGGGTTTAAGCTATTTTATCACGGTGTGGATGGGAAGAGAAATGGAGTAGGAGTCATCTTGAAGGAGGAGTTTGCCAGGAATGTTCTAGAAATGAAAAGAGTGTCAGAAAGAATGAGGAGTCTCACGTTAGAAATTAAACGTGTGATGGTCAATGTTGTTAGTGCTTATGCCCCACAGACAAGATGTGAGCGAGAAGAGAAGGAGAGATTCTGGAGGGAGTTAGATGAAGTGATGCAGAGTACCGCCAGAGGTGAAAGAGTGGTCATTGGTGCAGACTTCAATGGACATGTTGGTGCAGGAAACAGAGGGGACGAGGAAGTGATGGGTAGGTTTGGTATCCAGGACAGGAATGCAGAAGGACAGATGTTGGTAGATTTTGCAAAAAGGATGGAAATGGCTGTGGTGAATACTTTCTTCCAGAAGAGAGAGGAGCACAGGGTGGCTTATGAAAGCGGAGGTAGGAGCACACAGGTAGACTACATCCTGTATAAGCGATGTAATTTAAAGGAAGTCAGTGACTGCAAAGTAGTAGCGGGTGAGAGTGTTGCCAAACAGCATAGGATGGTGGTGTGCAGGATGATGCTGATGGTGAGGAAGGTGAAGGCAAAGGCAGAGCAGAAGACAAAGTGGTGGAAGTTGAAAAAAAGAAGAGTGTCGGGTTGTCTTGCAGGAGGAGTTGAAACAGGCTTTGGGTGGTCACGAAGTGCTTCCAGATGACTGGACAACTACAGCTAATGTGATCAGGGAGACAGGTAGGAGAATACTTGGTGTGTCATCTGGAAGGAAAGTAGATAAGGAGACTTGGTGGTGGAATGAGGAAGTGCAGGAGTGTGTACAAAGGAAGAGGTTAGCCAAGAAGAAGTGGGACATTGAGAGGACCGAAGAGAGTAAACAGGAGTACAGGGAGACACAGCGTAAAGCGAAAGTAGCAGTGGCTAAGGCCAAACAGGGCGTATGACGACTTGTATGATAGGTTGGATAGTAAAGAGGGAGAAAATGATCTATACAGGTTGGCACAGCAGAGAAATAGAGATGGGAAGGACGTGCAGCAAGTTAGATTGATAAAGGACAGAGAGGGAACTGTATTGACTGATGACAGAAGTGTGCTGGGAAGATGGAAAGAGTACTTTGAAGAGCTGATGAATGAGGAAAATGAGAGGGGGAAAAAAAAAAGAGTAGAAGAGGTAACCATTGAGGAGCAGGATGTAGCAAAGATCAGTAAGGGTGAAGTGAGAAGGGCATTGAAGAGGATGAAGAATGGAAAGGCAGTTGGTCCTGATGACATACCGGTGGAGGTATGGAAGTGTCTAGGAGAGGTAGCAGTAGATTTTCTGACAAGAACATTGAAGAAGGTCTGAGAGAGTGAGAGGATGCCAGAGGAATGGAGAAGTGTGCTGGTGCCCATTTTTAAGAACAAGGGAGACGTGCAGAGTTGTTGCAACTACAGAGGGATAAAGTTGATGAGCCATACAATGAAGTTATGGGAAAGAATAGTGGAAGCAAGACTAAGGGCAGAGGTCAGCATTTGTGAACAACAGTTTGGTTTTATGCCAAGAAAGAGCACCACAGATGCAGTGTTTGCTTTGAGGATGTTAATAGAGAAGTACAGAGAAGGTCAGAGGGGCTGCATTGTGCCTTTGTGGATCTGGAGAAAGCATATGACAGGGTGCCAAGAGAAGAACTGTGGTATTGTATGAGGAAGTCTGGAGTGACAGAGAAGTATGTTAGAGTGGTGCAGGACATGTATGAGAGATGTAAGACAGTGGTGAAGTGTGCTGTCGGTGTGACAGAAGAGTTCAAGGTGGAGGTGGGACTGCATCAAGGGTCAGCTCTCAGCCCCTTCTTGTTTGCTATGGTGATGGACAGGCTGACAGATGAGGTTAGACAAGATTCCCCATGGACTATGATGTTTGCAGAGGACATTGTGATCTGTAGTGAGAGCAGAGAACAAGTGCAGGAAAATATAGAGAGGTGGAGGTATGCCCTGGAAAGGAGGGGAATGAAGATTAGCCTCAGTAAGACAGAATACATGTGCATGAATGACAAGGACCAAAGAGGAACGGTGAGATTACAGGGAGCAGAGATAAGAAAGGTGGAGGATTTTAAGTACTTAGGCTCAACAATCCAGAGCAATGGAGAGTGTGGAAAAGAGGTCAAGAAGCATGTGCAGGCCGGTTGGAATGGTTGGAGAAAAGTGTCCGGTGTGATGTGTGATAGGAGGGTATTGGCAAGAATGAAAGGAAAAAGTGTATAAGACGGTGATGAGGCCAACGATGTGTGGGTTAGAAACAGTGGCCCTGGGGAAAAGACAGGAGGCAGAGCTGGAGGTAGCAGAGATGAAAATTGAGGTTCTCTTTGGGAGTAACGAGGATGGATAGGATTAGGAATGAGCACATCAGAGGGACAGCACATGTAAGATGTTTTGGAGACAAAGTCAGAGAGGCTAGATTGAGATGGTTTGGATATGTACAGAGGAGGGATAGTGAGTATATTGGTAATAGGATGCTGAGGCTGGAACTACCAGGCAAAAGGCCTAGAGGAAGACCAAAGAGACGATTCATGGATGTGGTGAAGCAGGACATGAAGGTAGATGGTCTAAGAGAAGAAGATGCAAAGGATAGGGTGAGATGGAGGCAGATGATTCGCTGTGGCGACCCTTGAAGGGAAAAGCTGAAAGGAAAAGGAAGACTATATATATATACACACACACTTTATATACACTATGTATGTTTTCATTTTGTATGTATATTATCCAGTTCAGCTCTATGATGCCACTCTATTCTGAAGAAACGGCAGTTTCCTCTGAAGTGCCTGAAGATAATCAGCTGAACTGTATTAAAGCTTTTGTATTAAAGTCTTCAATTATTGTTCAAGTACAATGCTGAAGTGAATGTTTATGATAAATGTTGAAGCCACGGAACAGCTCAGCCACACACCCTCAACCGGAGTGGACAGTTCGTTTGAGAACAGTCCCCAAATAGACCATACCGTGTTTCCCAAAAATAAGACAGGGCTTATAATTTTCATACCGAAATGAGACTAGGGCTTATTTTTAGGTGATGTATTTTACATTTTTCTCTATTACATGTCATATTGTATTTATATATTCTTATTTCGTTATACTTTAATATTTTAACCAGAATCGAAGCGAGCAATTTTTATGGACGCAAGTGTATGTCCTCGTTTTAAAGCAGTCGCTGACATCGACTGAGCCTCAGCGCGCAAGGATTGATGCTTTGACAGTATACCTCAGGTAAAGCTGCCTAATAGACGAGTCCGCACTTTCTCCTAGAGCCCTAGATTGAGCGAGTAGCAGGCCAATGAATTGAGGTTTTGCAGTCACATGACCCCAATACCTTCATGCACCATCTTGGACAGCAAGCGTGATCCAGAACACACGATTCACTAAGCATGGCTTCAACAACAACCGATAATGACAGCAAAAGCAAAATATGCTAGCGTGTCGAAGGCAAAAGCGATGACACTATAATATTGCCAGACGTTGTCAATCATCTGACAGGTGAGCAGAGGGCGGGGTATCTGAGTAAAATAAAGCAGCTGGGGATTGCCGATCCATATCTAATGCTACAGTCGATGTTTAGGAATGTGTGAGAATGCGACCTTTCTTCCCTTCCTGCTTGGATCTTTGTACATATCTTGTCCACGGCCCGTCTCCATTTACTGGCAAAGAGTTAAAAGCTTACAAATCAATGGAAGCTTACAAGTATTTCGTTGGCGGATTTGTAAGCTGTATGCAACAATGGGAGCCAGGAACTGGGAAGAGAGACTACAGTACAGTACCACCTCATAACGGATAATGTGCGTGTTCTATCCCCAAATAGAGCTACACATACAAACGCTTATGCAATAATACATTACAATTATCACTGCTTATAATGGTGTATAAATTCACGTATTCTATTCATAATGTATATTTACCTGATACCAAGTGTTCGCTGCATATTCTACTGTATCGTGTAGGATTCCAGTCTTTCCTATTTCCCGCTGCGATCCACTTGGCTTTTCTCTCCGGCTCAGATGGAAAATCATAAAATGACAGTGCAGGTTTACTCTTCTGTCTGATTGTGAGGTCACGCTCTCAACAAGGGCTTATTTTAAGGTGAGGGCCGATATTAAAATCATATTGTAAAATCACACTGGGTCATATTTTCAGGGAAACACGGTAAAAGCACATGAAATGTAATAAATTGGATAAACAAAACAATAAACATGCTACACCACAGTACATAAAAATCACAAACATGCAAATTCTAAAAGTTAACTTCAGTACTGTACTGGAATAATGATTGAAAAAGACTAATACGAGAGAGTGCTTTCAGATGTTTATTTCTCTTCAGGCACTTCAGAGGAAACTGTCGTTTCTTCAGGAGAAAGTCTTATTTCTTCAGAAGAGACAGCCAACGTCATTACCTTTTCTATTGCTGAGCCAAAGAAGACGCACAGCGTTTGAGTGTCATCACAGAGCCAAACTGGTAATTAAAACACGTTTTTAAAAAAAACCTCATTGAAAACTTGTACCGCCCCTTTTTCCTCATTCGCGCACATTGTCAACCAATCAGCAGGAAGGAGGACAGCCATTGACTGACATGTCAGTCCGCGAATACTCAAACCGTGAATAGTCAAGGGCCTACTGTATTCAAATATACCAGTTTTTGAAAACCTTGTTTTGTTCAGTAGAATCTTATTTCTACAATAGTCGCTCGTTTCCCCAGATTAGGCAGATGAACATTCACATGCAGAGTCTGTGCACATCCCTGAGGCACATTTGACATTGCCAAAGCCCCCAACCTATTCAGCATCATCGTGGCAGTTGAACCAAAGTGCACAGGCTCGACCAGGGGCCGGGAACTTATGGCTCGCAAGCCAGATGTGGCTCTTTTGATGACTGTATCTGGCTCTCATAAATCAGGTGGCCTTTGTGAACAGAACAACGAATACATAATTTCACCATCATTTAAATAAAAATACAAAAAGCCATCAAATAAAACAGATGAAAAAAATCTCACATTTAAATCTTTACATCTATTTAATCCCACATCACTGTGGCGTGCAGTGGAGAGCCAATCCTTTCTGTACTTGAGTGCGTGGGCAGGTCCAATACCATCAAACTAATTTTATAGGATTAGAACATCCACAGACTGCACGTGTTGTTTTTGGGTAAAGAGATACATTTCCCTCACTTTGATCGGCTCATTTCCACAAAGCCAAGCACAGCTGGAAAGCAAACAAATGGACAGACATGGAAAAATTTCAACCCACAGACCAGCTGATTTCCAAAACTTGGGACGCACTTCCTGTCACACAAACACTAGTGTATGAGTCATGCTGTATTGACCATGAGTCTTATTATACTCGTAAATTGTTGGTCTTTCAGTATATCTATATCTCAGGATTAGATTTTAAAATGTCTTTTTTGGCTCTCTTCGTCAAAAAGGTTCCCGACCCCTGGGCTAGACGAACCTGGGTGACACGTGCATGAGGAAGACTCAGCATCGACGCAGGAGATCCCTCCACCCAGATTTAAAAAAGAAAAAAAAAAGGGGGGGGGTCAGCCGGCTGGGTGTCAGGGTCATTCATTTCCCCACAACCCTCAGCAGCAGCAATCACCTTTCCGTGGTAATCACATATGTCGCCTTTAGAAAATGGCTTGGCTGCGATGCGACTACACCTGTATACAAGAGAACATGGCATTTTGAGCTAGAGTTTAAAAAAAAAAAAAAAAAAAAAAAAAAAACCGCATTCACACTGAATCATAAGTACTGAGCATAGTTGGCTGTGAAAGACGTCCAGGTTCCTCCTCCTCGGTCAGGGCAAATGTTGCCACCTGCACAGTTGCTGTGAGAAAGGAGAGTCACTGGGCGGGGACCACTGGGGGCCCAGAGAAGCAGAGCCGGAGGTGGCAGCAATAGTGTGCATGGCACTGGCGGCACCAGCATCGGTTGCAGCAGCAGTGGTGTTACTGGTGGTGTCAGGCTCAAGGTCAGTCGGGTACATATCGGACTCATGGGGCCCATTGAGAATGAAGATGTTGGATGAGCTTCAGCAAGGCAATGCAGCAGGGCCGGTGGGGGCCATCGTTCACCAGATGGCTGTAATCCCAGGTCCGACCGTATGACCCATCATTTGGCTGATGCCTTAGCTTTCCTCACCGCCATCGGAATTTATTCCGGTGTGCCGTCTTTCATACACCCCCCTCATCAGACGGACCAAAATTCTGTCCTGGGGCTTGTGGCACTGTAAGAAGTGCAGATAGTTGCGATTAGGGCTCTGGTTTCTTAAAACATGCTGATACACACTCAATTGAAACCAACTGCCCCCCCAGGAAAAATGACATGTCCTGAATATAAATCTTTAAAACCAAAAAACTCAACGTCAAATATATACCGATCCCCAAGATAACCACTAGTCTTATCCCAACCGAATCGGACCCTCACCTGACTATCCCCCCCATCCCCTCCTAGGCCCCAACTTAATCTCTGTTTGGCTGCCCTAGAGGATAATCCTTCACTGCCTCCCTCTAGTGGCCCAAAATTTTATTTATTTCTGCCCATTAAAAATGAAATTCGAATTTACCTCAAACCACATCCGAAGGGCAGCTTGGTGCCCGAACTGCTGGTCCCTGAGGTGATCTGAATGGCACGGGGAAGGACTGTGCACAACAGGGCACACCGGTTCACACCAGGAACCCTGGTTCTTTGGTTAGTCAATAGACTTTCCTGATATCCAAGTCCTAAACTTAAACCCTAACCCCAAACCTTAACTCAACCCCAACATGACTACCCCCCCCCCCCCATCTACTCCTCGGCCTTAACTTAATCTGATTGGTAGCCCAAGAGCGGTCGACAGTGAGCCTACACACAATATACTGATTCACAAGGAGAGTTCGCCACAAACTCTATTGAGTCCCTGAGCTTTGAGCTTACAACCTGCATCTATTGACATCCGATCTGAGACAATCTTACCAGATAACCAATATTATGTTTTGATATTTATTTTATTATTACCTCTGATTTTGTTCGTTGGTGCAAGCCAGCTGCCTGAAAGCACTGAAACATCGCGCAAACGGCTTGCCATATATAAAACAATATAAAAACATTACATCTAATAGGATCCTTTTCAACTACCCGAGCCAATATATTGCTTTCGATGTCCCAGCGGACGAAATATAAAGACAGGAGGTCTCAGACTCCCGTTAATCCGTGAAGCTTCGTATACGATCCGAAGGGCACGGGGGTGGGGGGGGGTGGGGGGACGGGACTATTTTGAGGATAAAAGCCACCATAAAACACCACCCCTTATCAAAATTATAATGAACAATTTTTTGAATAGAGCCGTTTTAAGGCTCCGAATGAATCAAAAACTCGCTTGGTCGCTCTAGGGTGGGCGACCACTAGGGATTTCCAATTCCATAGCAGTTGTCTAACAAAGCTAATGTAATTCACATAAGACACCACAAATGAACACTGTGGGCCAAACTGGAACAGATCCTTCCTTTGCCCACATTTTATGACCCAAGTAGCATCAGTAGCTTCTTCCTGTAATAAGAGACTCTGGTAGGAAGCGCCACCTGGAGGGGATTCACCACGTTTGTCGTACACATACACCGTGACCCTGGTAAGGAGGGCTCAGGGTGTACTGTCACAAGCCCAAGGTGAGCACCCAGACTAGTGGACGGAAGCAGGCATCTTACCTCTCCGTTCTCAACCGGCTCCAAGCCAGGTCTCGCCACTGCCCACAATTAAAAACCAGTTTCACAAAACCATCCCGGAAGCCTTAATTCAGGTTTTATTAACCGGGCACCAGAGCAGCAACATGCCATGGAGCACAGAAACATTCATTCCCGGACCAAATACGAGGGGAGAACCCTGAACTATTCCCCCAAATACAAACAGTGTCCACTCAACGGAAGCCCAAAACACACAAATGACACCCTGAATTCAAAATAACAGTGAAAAATATGCATAGTTTCATTAGAACAATTCACCACCTCCAAAATATATCAGATGCCAATAAATTGCCATCCACTTTCATCATCATCATCATCTTCCGCTTAGTCCAGGGTCGGGTCGCGGGGGCAGCAACCTTAGCAAAGAGGTCCAGACGTCCCTCTCCCGAGCCACTTCCTCCAACTCTCCCGGGGGGACACGGAGGCGGTCCCAGACAAGCCGAGAGACATAGTCCCTCCAGCTTGTTCTAGGTCGACCCCGGGGTCTCTTCCCGGTTGGACATGCCCGAAACACCACACCAGGGAGGCGTCCGGGGGGCATTCTGACCAGATGCCCGAACCACCTCAACTGGCCCCTCTCAATGCGGAGGAGCAGCGGATCTACTCCGAGCTCTCCCCGGATGGCGGAGCTTCTCACCCTATCTCTAAGGGAGAACCCCGCCACCCGGCGAAGGAAGCTCATTTCAGCCGCTTGTATCCGTGATCTTGTTCTTTCGGTCATTACCCAAAGCTCGTGACCATAGGTGAGGGTTGGAACGTAGATCGACTGGTAAATTGAGAGCTTCGCCTTGCGGCTCAGCTCCTTTTTCACCACGACGGACCGGTACAGGCACCGCTTAACAGCAAAGGCTGCAGCGATCCGTCTGTCGATCTCTCGCTCCATCCTTCCCTCACTCGTAAACAAGACCCCAAGATAATTAAACTCCTCCACTTGGGGCAGGACCTCATTCCCGACCCGGAGGGTGCATTCCACCATTGTCCGACTGAGAACCATGGTCTCGGACTTGGAGGTACTGATCTTCATCCCGGCTGCTTCGCACTCAGTTGCGAATCGTTCCAATGAGAGCTGGAGGGCCCGACTTGAAGCCAAAAGGACAACATCATCCGCAAAAAGCAGAGACAATATCCGATGGCCACCAAACCAGAACCCCTCATCGCCTCGACTGCGCCTAGAAATTCTGTCCATAAAAATTATGAACAGAATCAGTGACAAAGGACAGCCTTGGCGGACTCCAACTCCCACTGGAAACGAATCCGACCTGCTGTTACCAATACGGACCAAACTCTGGCTCCGATGATACAGCGACCGAATAGCTCGTAGCAACGGATCCGGAAAGCCGTATTCTCGGAGCACGCCCCACAAGATCCTTCGAGGGACACGGTCGAAAGCCTTCTCCAAATCCCCAAAGCACATGTGGACAGATTGGGCAAACTCCCATGCCCCCTCCAGAATCCTGTGGAGAGTATAGAGTTGGTCAAGAGTGCTGCGGCCAGGACGAAAACCACATTGTTCCTCCTGAATCCGAGGTTCGACTATCGGTCGGATCCTCCTCTCTAGTACCCCTGCATAGACTTTCCCAGGTAGGCTGAGGAGTGTAATTCCCCGATAATTGGAACACACCCTCCGGTCCCCCTTCTTAAAAATTGGGACCACCACCCCAGTTTGCCAATCCAGAGGTACAGCCCCCGATGACCACGCGATGTTGCAGAGACGTGTCAACCAAGACAGTCCTACAACATCCAGAGCCCCGAGATATTCCGGGCGGATCTCGTCCAACCCCGGAGCTTTTTGACAACCTCAGTGACCTCCACTCCGGTGATGGGCGGACCCTCACCCAAACCCCAAGGGTCTTCCTCTTCCACGGAGGGCGTGTTGGTGGGATTGAGGAGGTCCTCAAAGTATTCCCTCCACCTCTCAACAACATCCCCAGTCAAGGTAAGCAGCTCCCCACCTCCACTGTAAACAGTGTTTGTGAAGAACTGCTTCCCCCTCCTGAGGCGTCGGATGGTGGCCCAGAACCTTTTTGAGGCCAACCGATAATAACTCTCCAGGCCCTCACCGAACTCCTCCCACACCCGAGATTTTGCATCTGCGACAGCCTCGGCTGCAGCACGTTTGGCCTGCCGGTACCCGTTTGCTGCCTCAGGAGTCCCACAGGCTAATAAAACCCGATAGGCCTCCTTCTTCAGCTGGACGGCCCCCTTCACCGCAGGTGTCCACCACCGGGTTCGGGGATTACCGCCACGACAAGCACCGACGACCTTACGGCCACAGCTATGGGCTGCCACCTCAGCAATGGAGGCACGAAACATGGCCCATTCGGATTCCATGTCCCCCGCCTCCTCCGGAACGTGGTTGTAGCTCTGTTGGAGGTGGCAGTTAAAGGCCTTTCGGACAGGGGGCTCCGCCAAACGTTCCCAGCAGACCCTGATCACACGCTTGGGCCTGCCAGGTCTGGAAGGCAACCTCCCACACCACCGAAGCCAACTCACCACCAGGTAGTGATCGGTAGACAGCTCAGCTCCTCTCTTCACCCGAGTGTCCAGAACATATGGTCGCAAGTCCGATGACACGACTACAAAGTCAATCATCGAACTGCGACCTAGGGTGTCCTGGTGCCAAGTGCACTTATGGACACCCTTATGTTCGAACATGGTGTTCGTGATAGACAAACTATGACGAGCACAGAAGTCCAACAACGACACACCATTCGGATTCAGACTGGAGAGGCCGTACCTACCGATCACACCCTTCCAGGTCACACTATCGTTGCCCACATGGGCGTTGAAGTCTCCCAAGACAACGAGCGAGTCTCCCGAGGGAGCGTTCTCCAACACCCCCCCCAAAGACTCCAAAAAGGGTGGGTACTCTGAACTGTCACTTGGAGCATAAGCACAAATAACAGTCAGGACCCGTCCCCCCCACCCGTAGACGGAGGGAAGCTACCCTTTCGTCAACCGGGGAGAACCCCAACATTTGGGCACTGAGACGGGGGGCAACAAGAATACCCACACCGGCTCGCCGCCTCTCCCCATGAGCAACTCCAGAATAGAAGAAGGTCCAGCCTCTTTCGAGATGGATGGTTCCAGAGCCCAAGCTATGCGTTGAGGTGAGCCCGACTATATCTAGTCGGTATCTCTCCACCTCACGCACCAAATCAGGCTCCTTTCCCGCCAGAGAGGTGACATTCCATGTCCCGAGGGTCAGAGTAAGTAGCCGAGGATCAGTCCGACAGAACCCATGCCTTTGGCTGCCACCCAACTCGCACTGCACCCGACCCCTAAAACTCCTCCCATGGGTGGTGGGTCCATGGGAGGGCGGACCCATGTCTCCTTTTCGGGCTGTCAAACCGGCTCTTCCAAACCCTAAAGTTTGCTCTTCTCTCAAGGAAAACACCAGGCAATGGGCCCACACAACACACCTTACACTTAAACACTATGAGAGCCTCATACAGCAGATAAGACACGATTGGGGCAAGTGTTCCTAAGGAGTGGGATGAACTCAAACAGCCTGCAGATGGGCCAGGAAAGTACTGGGGAACAGACTCACACTGAACAGCTAGGGCGCTGATAGTCTCACTGTCGCAGTACAGTTCTAATCTGGAAACACCGGATACTCAACCCTGAACTGACATAACTTTAGCAAAGATCCCCCCCAAAGCCTAAAAAAAAAAAAAAAAAAAGCTCCCTTATCCCCCAAAACACAAAAGCAACCTGAAAAGGAAAACTCCGATATTGAATCAGAGGGAGAAACATTGACCAGTCCGGGCACATCGAATTTATGCTAAAACCTGCAAACGCATCACGTAATTAACCAAACACCCAACAAACAGAAATCATCCAGTCACATGGAGGTTCATTCACCCACCACCAGAGCCAATACTGAGGGAGAAACAATGCCCATAACACACCCACTATAAAATAGTGCATAAGATTCCCCTGACACACACAGACACACTGAGGATGTTAAGAACCCAAATCTCGAAAAAAACAGACACCATGAAATTCATCTCAATCCCAACATCGGCTATTCAAGATACCCCCATACCCATCAAAGAGGCAACGTTAGGAATTAAACACACCCTAGAACAAGTTGACACTTTTGGTCCTTCTCCAGATCCAGCCAAAAAATTAGTTTCAATACCCAAGACACATCCTGCAGGGAAAAAGAAAAGACTGGAAACCAACAGTGAATTTTCACTCAGGAACTTTAACCTGGCCAAGAGCCCAAAGATCTTCAGGTTGATACTTTCCCTGAAATCACCTTTACCACCTAACCCGAAGCCCTAACTTAACCCTAAACCTAACCAGGCCCAAATCCTAACCCCGAAACATAACCCTAACCTCACCCCAACTCTGTCCCCCATCCCCTCCTCGGCCCAAACTTAATCTTTGCTTGGTAGCCTGAGAGGATAATCCTTCACTGTTTCCCTCTAGAGGGCAAATTTTAATTGACATCTCATTAAAAAAAAATTCAAAATTTACCCCAGGCCTAATCTAACCTCAATTTATAGCCGAGGAGCAATTTGGTGCCCAGACCGCTGTCTCTGGGATGGTCTGAATGAAGCGGGGGAAGGACAGTGCACCACACTGCACACCAGGAACTCTGGTTCTTAGGTTAGTCATTCAACTTTCCCAACATCTCATTCCGACTCATCCCCGTGCTTCCTTTGTGTTGATTTGCACACCCCGGTTACCAAGCGGTTCCGCCACTACAGATAAGAACAATTCCAAATTAGGGAAACCGAAGGGGAGAAAATATGTAATTAGTAAAACCCTTAACCACAAACTATTATCTAATACTCGAGGCGAGAAAATTCCATTAAAATACAATATTTGAAAGATACACTCCAGCAGAGAGGGGGCGACAGTGAGCTGATATATATATATATACACACACACACACACACACACACACACACACACACACACAATCATGAGAGCTCACCACAAACTCTGTTGAGGCCCTGAGCATTGAGCTGAGAACCTGCATCCATCCTCCTCCTAGCTGACACAACCAATATTATGTTATTTTGATGTTATCATTTCCTCTCATTTTGTTCATTGGCACAAGCCAGCTGCCTGAAGGTCCCTAAAGCACCGAAATATCACACGAACTCCGAGAGGGATAACTGGGGTTTGGGAATGATGGGAACAAGACCATGGTGGAACCCTGAGGTACAGTGCTTTTCAGTGGGACAGGACTCCAAAAGGAGTGGAGCCCCCTATAGGTTCACCCCTGCAAATGCTATTATTAGTATCTCCAGTTTACAGAGAGGATCCGCCAGTACAGCAGAGACAATCTTCACTCCAAGTTCATTCCAGGTCAGATCCAGTTCGCTCATGTGTGAGGGGTTTGATCTCAGCAGCACAACCTTCACCTGAAACACCATAACCATACAACCTGCAGATACACAATGCCACGCCCTTCATCACCAGATTTTTTATCCTGGTTTAAGATTTCCTTTAAAGATGATTTTATTATTCAGAATCACATGAGGCTTTAGGGGCAGTGGTGGAAAAAGGAAGGAAATCTGAGGATTTATCATCACCTGATTATTCTAATTAACATCTCATCTACATAATACTGAGGATCCATTTAGTTTCTCTCATCTGTTGCGTGTGATATTAAACCATCAGCAGCTGAAGATCAGAGAACAGCCTAATCATCAACTTTAATCAGAGAGGGGGTGGGGGGCTTATAGTGCACTACAGAGGAGAATAAACCTGGTTCTCCATCGCCTGTGTAGCGCATGTATATAATATAAATTTATATTATGGAATCAAAGAATAAAAATCTGCATCCTTCAACACCATCAACTCCAACTTTTTCTTCACCTTACTGTCGGCCATCCAGACCCTCTCAATCGCAAGTTGTCACCATGTTCTAGTGATTATGACATTCATACTGTACTATACATCCATAAATACCATTACCGTAGCTCATAACACCCCTAAAATCAATTATAAACAAAACATTAATTTCAAATAAATTAAATTCAAGCAAAATAATTTCAAATAGACAAATTTTAATCAAATTCACTTATCAAGTATCAAATCTAACCTTTAACATGCTCTGTGATGTGATCTTTCTGCTTGTAAATGGTTCCAATGGTCGGCAGAGCCATTTGGAAGAACCTTGCAACATTCACGTGTTTTTCACCAGCATTGATTTTCTGGATAATAGCCGTCTTCGTTTCTAACGAGATGACTGGCCGCTTTTTCAGATTACCGCCATCACTAGTAGGCTTACGCTTCTGACCAACCATATTTGCTTCGGGTTACAAAAGTCTTCAGAACAGTGTAAACACAATCACAACACACGATGCACATTCAGTGTGTCGTTTGTAAACAAGGGACGCAGCATCATTACGTAGTACGTCCTGTACTACAGAGAGCACGCTAAACTCAAATCTAAAACGAATGAAAGCAAGTCAGGGAGCATCAATAATTTACAAAATTCCTGTTGTATTTTATTATGATAAAATAATCAAAGTGAAAGAAAGTCAAAAGTTATGAAAAGGATAACGGCTGTAGTAGGCCTATTTGGATAAATAAAACTGACGGACATGCCTCAGATGATGGAGTTCTCAATCGACAATAGGGTGCATGTCCCACTAATAAAATAACCCAATAGGGTGCATGCCCCACTATTTGAGAAGCACTGCTTTAGGCAGATGCTCATTTTGTGTCTGATTGACAGGCTTCTGCAGCAGGGGGGAGGTTCCAAGTCACACCATTTCACCATGATCTGAGGCAGCACTAGGGGCTAAGGAGGGAGATGGTTGTAGGTTTTAAACAGAAACTATTACTTAACCCGACAGCATTCTGGTTTCGTTTCATGTGTGTATACCATGGATCGGTTACATTTGTGATTAAAACCTTGTCCAGCAGTCTCAACACAGTTGGGGTTTAAAAGGGAATCAAACCCACAACAGCGGTTTTCATTATCATCTAGTTATGATGTGCGGTCATGAGGAGCTCACGCATGTGAAGGTGGAGAAAATGCACACAATGGTTAACACTTGGACATAAACAGGGCGTGAGCACAACAAAAATTGTGCAAGAATGAATTTTAACTTACCAAACCACTGATCATACCAAATCGTGCATCACATGAGACATGGAATGTGTCTCCAATCTGCTTCACGGCCATCTTCTAAACCCGAGGCGCCTGCAACAACAAAACTAAACAAGGTTCAGCAAACTCGTTTAAACACCTCAGACATCAGATGATATTAAATGTAACTTGGCATATTCAGAACTAAAACCGGATGTGTGTGTGTGCAGTTATATTAAATAGCACCAACTGAAGAAAAATGGATGACTAGCATATTCATGCTAATTCGGCTAACAAACAGAGTGACCACCTGTAGGGCACCGTATTCCGACAGTACAGGAGCACCCAGGCCTACGTCAGCCGACTCCGGGACCGTTTCTACCCACAAGGCAACAAACCTGAAGTTCTGAAATACTGGACGGTTTGCACACTCTTGTTAAACATGTGTCCTGATTGTATTTTACATCATCAAGATTATACACTCGCTAATCAAAGACAAAAATGAGTCACACGCTGTTAAACATGGAAAATAAGTGAAGCGGGTTATCCAGCAGTTCAAAATTTGTATAGTTTGTCCTGGTGAAATACATCTTTAACTTTATTTACCGACCGAGTGAAGCGTCAGATTTCACTCTGAATCAGATTTAGAATCTTGACGAATCTGTAGAAATCAAACAGAAGGAAGGAAAACAACGGCACAAATAGCGGGAAGCCAATATCATCAATTATCATCAAAATTACTTAAAACTGGGAACTGATGGAATGATGGTCCACTGTAACCCGTTTATGACAATAAAACTTGAAGCGTAACCTGATGATTTATTTATTTTTATTTATTTATTTAAAAACCCACCTCTTTTCCTTTGGTCGCTTCTCTCATTCTCAGTCCAAATTTTGAGTTTGGATCTCATCACCGTTGCTCCGAGTTTAAAAATCCACCAAGTGATGGGTTTCACCTGACGGATCATCCTTAATTAGGTCTGTGTGCGCATGCGCGACTGGGTCAGAACGCTCAGCCCCTGATAAAAGAGCGTTAGAAGTAGAGGATGGGATGTCTGCAATTCTACCTCTAACACACAACATACAAGATTAAACACAAGCGAACCCTGATGATCCTGGGAAGGGACCTGATGAGTTCATGCCCATTATCAAGGAGAGATGAAATCCGATTTGCTTCAGCAATCCTGCGCCTTCAAGAACAAGCAGACTTATTTATTGGAATGCTGGAAAGTAAAAATAATGAGATAAGAAGTGCAGTAGCGACAGGGAATTGAATAAACGTCTCATTTCAAATCTGCAACTACAGAAAACATAAAGTATTATTATACCATAACATGGGACACTACTAAAGGAATATGGAAATAAAATATCCTCATGAATAAAGACTAAGGAGAAAACACACACACACGGAAAAGGGGAAAACATTTCGCCCCGTGTGAGGATCGAACTCACGACCTTCAGATGATGAGACTGACGCGCTACCTACTGCGCTCACGAGGCGCTGGTGTTGCCACAGAGCGGTTCAAAAGTAAACATCACCCGTTATCCTGTTGTTACGTCAACAATACACCGCACGTGTTCGCATCCCTGCGAAGGTCTGGCTCGCTGTCCAGGATGTCGCCCCCCCTCACCCAGAGTCGGCTGAGATAGGCATCAGCCTCCCCGCGACCCTGATTAGGATTAAGCGGTTCAGAAAATGAATGAATGAATATACAGTAGAGTGTGTGTGTGTGTGTGTGTGTGTGTGTGTGTGTGTGTGTGTGTGTGTGTGTAATTTATTTCCATAAAAGCAAACCACACGCCCCCATTTCCACCCACAATCCATCAGAACCTGCATTGATTGACAGGAAATTCAAATCCTTTCTCATGCATTTTTAACAATCTACAGCAGAAACAAATGTTGTGAATTCCCTTTCTACAGAAATCAAATTGAACCTGACTCTGAGTCTTTATATTTTGGTGAGAAGTTTGTATGTTCTTCTCATGCTGGCAAGGGTTTCCTCCTGGGCACTCGGGTTTCATCCTACAGTCTAAATACATGTGCATTTGACTCGCTGGCTGGTCCGAGGTGCCATTGAATGTGGATGGTTAGTGTGAATAATTGTCTGTGTGATCCTGCAATGGCCAGAGTGTATCCTGCGAGTGTCGGCTGAGATAGTCAGCAGCCTCAACGTGATCCTCATTGTAGGATTAGGCGGTTCAGGAAGTGAGAGTAAAAAGTGTCCTTTGCCAGGGAGGTGCAGAGTAGGTTACCAGGTTATCTCCCTATTTAACCGGGTTTGCCAGAATTGTATGCCTGGGCTCGTCATGCTCACATTTACACCGTGGGGCAATTTGGAACAGCCTGTTAGACTAGGGGGTGTGCACTGAGGACAAGCACCCTGAGGAATTCCACACAAGCACAAAACATGGAAACTCCACACAGCAATGCTCGTGCTGACCACAAGACTCAAAGCCAGAATCCTCTCGTATTGAGGCCTATTGCCTATTTGATGTGGTTTTTCAGTATTATTTTTATAATTGTCTGTAGATCAGATATGGTAGTTATATGTCTGTCTTCCTTTGGCTTTGCCCCTTTTACTCGGGAGTCGCCACAGCGAATCATCTGATTCGCATGTTTGATTTGGCAGAGGTTTTTAACATCGGATGCCCTTCCTGTCACAACCCTTTTTAGCAAGGGACAGAAACACGCGGACGGCTTTGCAGCTCCTCTTTACCAACGTCAGCAGTGGTTCTTTTACATGCTTCTCACCATAGACAGTGACAGACATGGCCCGCCTTTGATATCCCAGTTCGCTGCACTGGGGGGGACAGTGACAACACCGTGGGGACTCGAACCCCCAACCTTAGGATCAGCGAGCCTGCACCCTCTCCACTAGACCACCACTGCCCTCAGATATGGTAGTTATATATGGATTTAAAAAGTTCTATCTACTCTGTATTTCTATATGGACCCTCTATATAATAATAATAATAATAATATGAATGTGAATATATAATCTATAATATAGACTCTGTATATATTCGGCCTATAATGGCCTATATATATCAACATACATGTCGAGCTACATAATTATATCTATGCAACACGCCAATAGCTTATTATTGGATGTAAATGAAATAGTAATGAACGTGGTGACGTGTATAACGTGCTAACAGACTGGCCGCTGTGTACATGCTCGAGCACGTGCAGCTTTGCGGGTTGTCTCGCTTTTGACTATTTTCTGAAACACTTTGAGAAATGAACTTGATCAAAACCTGCGTGTCAGCGAAGTGCGAGCTCCGTGACCAGATAGCGCCGCTTCCTGGTGCAGTTCCGGGACACGCCCCCGCTCGGATTGGTCTCAAACTCCCGCGCAAACACTCCCAGAAACCCCCGCGCGCTGATTTTACACTCACAAGGATTTTTCTGTAAAATCTCCACACCGTACTGTGGATGATGATTAAAATCCAGCAGCCTGCAGTAAACACGTCACACAGGATTTTAGTGTGAAAAATACACCACTGTACTGCCATCAGCATCACAAAACAGGAACATCAGCACACACTACTGTACTGTCCAATAATACAGCACTACTGTATACCGCACAAATAACAACAACAGCTTCCAGTGTATTTCCCCCTGTGATTGGCCTTTCCACACTCACAACCTTCTCACTATCAACCACTGAATCCATCACCTGGACACGCGCTGCTCACCTCAACAGCTTCGGATCGCTTTCACACCTGAGGACGAGGATTTTGGTGAACGTTGCTGTAATAGACTCAGATCAGCTCTTCGTGTTATTTAAACAGATGTGTGAGAGGATTGAAAGGTTTTGAAGATATTAATACTATCTGTTCATTGTGGAGTTCACCAGGAAGCACAACATTTATTCTATATTTGATGAAGCTCCTCGAATAACTGAATGTAATAAATGAAGAGATCAAAGTTTGAGTGCAGGATTTTCTTCGGGAATAATGATGAGTGAGAGATGAGAATGTGGGAGTCACGTGGTTTTTCACTTTCACTTACAATCAAAGGATTTTGCTTTGAAGTCGACAAAGTCCATCATCTGATGTAAAACTAGGACTAAACCCTCCTGCTGTAGATCTGGACTGTGCAGTAGTTGTAGTGGAGGAGTGATTGCAGCAGTGATATTAAATGATAATAAATTATAAATCATATTCATATTAAAATATTTGGGAAGTATGAAAGGCCGGCGGTGACTCTCAGTGTCTATGGTGAGAGATTGATGTGAAAGAAACATTGCTGACTTTCCACAAGACGAGCCGCACAGCCATCAGCCTGGAGAGCTGTCTGCTGTCGCCCCGAGTTGGCTGAGTTGGGCGCCAGTCTCCCAGTGTCCCTAATTAGGATTAAGCGTTTCAGAAAATGAATATTTACAGTGTATTTCAGAAATGATCTGTTTCATATTTATAAACCACCAAATAGTCCCATCTCATCCCACCACCTCTGACGCGCTTTATTTCAACTTCAATAAAGACTTTTAAAAACTTTTACTTGCATTATTTTTAATAAAATGTGTAATTATTTTGAAGGAAGTTGACTCTATTTAATAAATACATCCATCATTTTAAAAGTCCTGTCCACAGCGCTTTGAGTTCTGCGTGTGATGGAACAGGGGTACCGCCCAGACTTCACATTCGTTGGCCAGACAGTGTTTCCCCTGAAAAACAAGCCTTTCATTTAAGATCTTCAATCTATTAATCACTCAAGTTCTGGTTCAGTGATCGCGCCTCAGAGGTGGACAGTGACAGGTCACATCAAAACATCACAGGAGGGTGTGAGTTTATTCAGGGTTCTGTCCCGACCGGGATGAAAAAGAACCACATGATGGATGGATTGGAAGTTGAACGAGCCCAGGTTCTGGGTGAGAAGTTGATTGGTAGAACAGGCGGATTAACAGTGGATGGACAGAGCAGTGTGTTTCTCTGTCTGTTTGAAGCCCGTGTATCTGCTGCACACTGAGAATATCAATAATAAATTCAGAAGGTATTTTCCCGAAAGCCCACGCTGACCCAAACATGAGCCTCCCCGGGATCTGATTCTCAAGCAGGTTCTTTTGGTGCTGGTGGTTCTCACACATGAACTTCATTAAAGCTCCTAATCCTCTCTCACTCCTCACATCTGCACCACTGTCTGTGTGTTGCTCTCAGAACGTTTACATTTACTGCTCTGAAATCAAAATAAATAATTTCTCTCATTACATCTGCAATTCTGGAGACTAAATCAGTGACGTAATAGTTCTGATCATTAAATCAGTGATTCGGATTGATTTATCAAGAGGTTTAATATTGCAGTATTATATCTGTGTGGTGATATTCACATTATCTTTTTATTATAATATTTCAAACTGAACCTTTCTGTCTCATTCACTTCTTTCCTTTCTCTTCTTTCTCTTATTATTATAATTTAAAGCTTTGTTTTCTTTTCTGATATTCCAGAATTCCCCTCTTATTGTGATAAGAATAAGACTGTTCTGAATAATAATAATAATAATAATATGTTGTTATAGTTGTATTTAGTACCATAAGACACTCGTGTTGTTGTTGTTGGTACAGATGTGTGGAATGAATGTTGTGTTATGTTAGTTATAAATGTTAAATGTGTGGCTCACGTGGACTGATTACTCATCACGGTGTACATTAATCATTGGAATGTAGAAATGCTTTTGGAATATGTAGTGATATAGATATAATACAGTGTTTATAAAACATGTAATCCTGGGCAAGTTCATTATCATTTTCTGTAACCGCTTCATCCTAATTAGGGTCGCGGCCTACTCAGGGCGAGGGCAGAGTACACCCAGGCCATCGCAGGGCAGAAACACGCTGACACTTCTTGTCGAAATGGTTCTTTTACACGTCTCACACTCATGGCCGGCCTTTGATAACCCAGTTAGCTGCACTGGGAGGACAGTGACAACAAGACAGTGGAGAGTGGGACTCGAACCCTCAATCTTCGGATCAGCGATCCGGCGCTTATACCACTAGACCACCACTGATTCTGGGCAAGTTTCAGGAAAAAAAACAGAGATTCCACTGCGACTCGGCACCAAAGATTCGCCAAAAGAACCGATTCAAATATTCGACTCTTGATCCGGAATGAATCCTCGTTCCTAAAGTGAAAGAGTTTCTGTCTTGGTCTCGATTCCATTTCGGGTCGCGGGATGGAAAAGTTCCTGAGAAACTTGAAGGCACAAAAGTGGAGCTGGATGTGAGAGAAAGAGAAGAGTGAAGTGAGTCTGTCTTACTTTCGGCTTTTTTCCCTTTTACTCGGGAGTCGCCACAGTGAATCATCTGATTCGCACATTTGATTTGGCAGAGGTTTTTACGTCGGATGCCCTTCCTGTCACAACCCTTTTCAGCAAGGGACAGAAACACGCTGACGACTTTGCAGCTCCTCTTTACGAAAGTCAGCAATGGTTCTTTTACATCAACCTCTCACCATAGACAGTGACAGACATGGCCCACCTTTGATAACCCAGTTAGCTGCACTGGGGGGGACAGTGACGACCCTGTGGAGAGTGGGACTCGAACCCCCAACCTTTGGATCAGTGATCCAGCACCCTATACCACTAGACCACCAAGAAGAGTGAAGGTGAGTGATGTGTTTATTATAAATAAGTTTAGAGGAGAACAAGGTGATATAGAGGAAATAAAGCTGGTGGAAAATGAACTGGAGGAAACCTGTGGTGTGTGAGACGCAGGGAGAACCTCACCTGGAAAACAGGTGTTATCACCTCTGGACCTCTACTGGACTTTTACCTCCTTTCTTCATTTTCTCATCAATGAAAGCTTGTAATATTAGTGGAGTGGAGTTTTCTGAGTGTGGAACAAACAGGAAGTGTTTATAAAGCTCTGTTTGTTGAGATTGCTCTCAGTTGTGTTCTGGAAGCAGGCATATCCACAAACTTCTCACCAAAATATAAAGACTCAAAGTCAGATTCAATTTGATTTCTGTAGAAAGGGAACATTTGTTTCTGCTGTAGATTGTTAAAAAAATGCATGAGAAAGGATTTGAATTTCCTGTCAATCAATGCAGGTTCTGATGGATTGTGGGTGGAAATGGGGGCGTGTGGTTTGCTTTTATGGAAATAAATTACACACACACACACACACACACACACACACACACTACTGTATATTCATCCATTCATTCATTTTCTGAACCGCTTAATCCTAATCAGGGTCGCGGGGAGGCTGATGCCTATCTCAGCCGACTCTGGGCGAGGGGGGGCGACATCCTGGACAGCGAGCCAGACCTTCGCAGGGATGCGAACACGTGCGGTGTATTGTTGACGTAACAACAGGATAACGGCTGATGTTTACTTTTGAACCGCTCTGTGGCAACACCAGCGCCTCGTGAGCGCAGTAGGTAGCGCGTCAGTCTCATAATCTGAAGGTCGTGAGTTCGATCCTCACACGGGGCAAAAAAAATTTTTCCCCCTTTTCCGTGTGTGTGTGTGTTTTCTCCTTAGTCTTTATTCATGAGGATATTTTATTTCCATATTCCTTTAGTAGTGTCCCATGTTATGGTATAATAATACTTTATGTTTTCTGTAGTTGCAGATTTGAAATGAGACGTTTATTCAATTCCCTGTAGCTACTGCACTTCTTATCTCATTATTTTTACTTTCCAGCATTCCAATAAATAAGTCTGCTTGTTCTTTCAGGTGCAGGATTGCTGAAGCAAATCGGATTTCATCTCTCCTTGATAATGGGCATGAACTCATCAGGTCCCTTCCCAGGATCATCAGGGTTCGCTTGAGTTTTGTCTTGTATGTTGTGTGTTCGAGGTCGAATTGCAGACATCCCATCCTCTACTTCTAACGCTCTTTTATCAGGGGCTGATCATTCTGACCCAGTCGCGCATGCGCACACAGACCTAATTAAGGATGATCCGTTAGGTGAAACCCATCACTTGGGATATTGTGAAGAGAAAGTTGAGACACCAGACCCAACACTGTGGATGAGCTTAAGGCCGCTATCGAAGCATCCTGGGCCTCCGTAACACCTCAGCAGTGCCACAGGCTGATTGCCTCCATGCCACGCCGCATTGAAGCAGTCATTTCTGCAAAAGGATTCCCGACCAAGTATTGAGTGCATAACTGAACATAATTATTTGAAGGTTGACTTTTTTGTATTTAGAACACTTTTTTTTTTATTGGTCAGATGAAATATGCTAATTTTTTGAGATAGGAATTTTGCGTTTTCATGAGCTGTATGCCAAAATCATCAGTATTAAAACAATAAAAGACCTGAAATATTTCAGTTGGCGTGCAATAAATCTAAAATATATGACAGTTTGATTTTTATCAATACATTACAGAAAATAATGAACTTTATCACAATATGGTAATTTTTTGAGAAGGACTAGTGTGTGTATATATATATATATATATATATATATATATATATATATATATATATATATATATATATATATACACATATATATATATATCTAAGGTGTCGGTAATCAATGGCTTTCGAGGCAGATGTGGCTGTTTTGATGACTGTATCTGGCTCTCAAATAAATCAGGTGGCCTTTCGTAACAGAATAACGAATAAATAATTTTACTGTTATTTAAATAAAAATACAAAAAAAAGCCATCAATTGAAACAAAAACAGATGAATAAATCTTGTGCATTTAAATCTATATATCTATTTTCAATGCCACGTCACTGTGGTGCGCAGCGGAGAGCCAATCCTTTCTGTACTCCAGTATGTGGGTGGGTCTGATACCTTGAAACTAATTTTATTGGATTATAACAACAGCCACAGATTGCACTTGTTGTTTTTGAGAAAAGAGGTAAATTTCCCTGGTTTTGATCAGCTCATTTCCACAAAGCCAAGCACAGCTGGCAAGCAAACACAAATGAACAGACATGGAAAAACTTCAACCCACAGACCAACTGATTGCCAAAACTTGGGACGTGCTTCCTGTCACAAACATTGTAGCGTGTGAGTCCAATAAAATTAGAGTTTCAAGGTATCGATCCCGCCAAGCACACAGAAAGGATTGGCTCTCCACTTCGTGCCACAGTGACGTGGCATTGAAAATAGATGAATAATGAAACTAACTCTCGGTAAAAGAAGAAGAAGGAAGACATTATTTTTAATATATTTTATTTATTATATTTATGTGTTATTAAAATATATTTTATAAAAGTACTGACCATTAGGCTGCAGATCCAGGCTGGATGGCTTATGATTATTTTAGCCATTCATTCTCTGTGTGTCAATGTTTGTGTTCGAACACATGTGCAGGAGCCGGAGGCGGTACTAACTTCTATCCTTTCGGCTTTCTCCCTTTCTCAGGGGTCGCCACAGCGAATCATCTGATTCGCACATTTGATTTGGCATAGGTTTTTATGTTGGATGCCCTTCCTGACACAACCCTTTTAACAAGGGACCGAAACACATTGACAGCTTTGCAGCCTACTCTTTACGAAAGTCAGCAATGGTTCTTTTACATGCCTCTCTCCATAGGCAGTGAGACATGGCCAGCCTTTGATAACCCAGTTAGCTGCACTGGGGGACAGTGGCAACCTTGTGGAGACTTGAACCCCAACCTTAGGATCAGCGATCCTGCACCCTAACCACTAGACCACCACTGCCCTGGAGACGGCACTAACAAACTGTGCTTTATTTTCACACTTTGTTTGACTGACAGTGTTCAGATATTATTGCTTACTGAAAATGTTATGTTTGTTGATTGGTTAGCTTGGGCGTGCACATGCGCAGTGCCCGTTACATTAACTTCCGGTTTACTTCCTAACTCTAGTCATGCGGAACTTATCTCCAACTTTCGCTTCAATAACAGTCATTAAGATTATTTGTAAGATTGTGAATACACATAATTTCTTGTCCAGCAGAACTCACCTCCTGCTGTGGGGGGGGGTGCACGTGCACCCTGTGCAGACCCCCCCCCCCCCCCATCCATCCTACGCCCTTGATCAGCTGCCTTCTGATGTTTCAGCAGCTGATACCAGGTTGGATAGTATTCATTGCAGACCGCAGGTGGTTGGCGAATCGCGCATTGAGAGTTTCAAACGTACACGCACAAAAAAAAAAAATATATTCACGAGCGCATGTATTATTGTTGATCGACATTTTTATATTAAAAAGCGTACACAGACATCTTACCCCCTCCCCCCTAGCGTACGTTCTGTATGCTTTGGAAAATGTTGAATGACCCCTTAGTGCTAACCATTAACGTTAACCACACTGTTAACTTGGACGGCGACGTTAACTAACGACGTGACTAACCATGCTTTGAACAACGCATATTTACCTGTAGGTTAGCTAACGGCGGGTTAAAAATTTAACCAGCCATTAGGCATTAGCCAGTGGTTAAAATAACTGTTTTGAACAACCGGGCCCTGGTGTTTAAAAATAACATTTTAAAAAGTGTGTCTGTACTTCAGTAATATTCAGACAAGGAAATGCTCGCGGAGGTGAATTAAATTAAAAATAAAATGACAATAAGTGAAACCCATTTATGATCCAATCTGTTCTCCACAGAAAGCAGCTGCCTTTAACTTACCTCAGGATTTAAAGGGTACCTGTACCCAAAATTTACAGCATTCAAAAAATATCCACTATACTTGATTATTAACTTTTGAACATCGTGTGATGTCGGTAGTTTATTTATAAGTCCACATTTCCTTTTCTTCTATATGACATTCCTTGCTCACGAAGATTGAGCGCGTGGACATGTTGGCTTCTTTTCATCGGGGTTAAAGGTTATTGTGACGTAACATCGTTGTCAGTCGTATAGCCAATTGCAGAAAAAATTCAAATGAGGAATCGAGTTGTCGGAAGTGTGTGTATATATTTTATTATATACATTACAATATATATATATATATATATATATAAAACACTTTTCCTTTCGGCTTTTCCTTTCAGGGGTCGCCACAGCGAATCATCTGCCTCCCTCTCACCCTATCCTCTGCATCTTCTTCCCTTACACCAACTGCCTTAATGTCATTCTTCACCACGTCCATGAATCGTCTCTTTGGTCTTCCTCTATGCCTTCTGCCTGGTAATTCCAACCTCAGCATCCTCCGACCAATATACTCACTATCCCTCCTCTGTACATGTCCAAACCATCTCAATCTCGCCTCTCTGACTTTGTCTCCAAAACGTCTTGTGTGCTGTCCCTCTGACGTGCTCATTCCTGATCCTATCCATCCTTGTTACTCCCAAAGATAACCTCAACATTTTCATCTCTGCTACCTTCAGCTCTGCCTCCTGTCTTTTCCCCAGGGCCACCGTTTCTAAATCATACAACATCGTTGGCCTCAACACCGTCCTGTACACTTTTCCTTTCATTCTTGCCGATACCTTCCTATCACACATCACACCGGACACTTTTCTCCAACCATTCCAACCAGCCTGCACACACTTCTTCACCTCTATTCCACACTCTCCACTTCTCTGGATTGTTGAGCCTAAGTACTTAAAATCCTCCACCTTCCTTATCTCTGCTCCCTGGAACCTCACCGTTCCTCTTGGGTCCTTGTCATTCATACACATGTATTCTGTCTTACTGAGACTAATCTTCATTCCCCTCCTTTCCAGGCCATACCTCCACCTCTCTAGACTTTCCTGCACTTGCTCTCTGCTCTCACTGCAGATCAAAATGTCATCTGCAAACATCATAGTCCATGGAGATTCTTGTCGAACCTCGTCTGTCAGCCTGTCCATCACCATAGCAAACAAGAAGGGGCTCAGAGCTGACCCTTGATGCAGTCCCACTTCCACCTTGAACTCTTCTGTCACACCGACAGCACACCTCACCACTGTCTTACATCTCTCATACATGTCCTGCACCACTCTAACATGCTTCTCTGACACTCCAGACTTCCTCATGCAATACCACAGTTCTTCTCTCGGCACCCTGTCATATGCTTTCTCCAGATCCATGAAGGCACAATGCAGCTCCTTCTGACCTTCTCTGTACTTCTCTATTAACATCCTCAAGGCAAACACTGCATCTGTGGTGTTCTTTCTTGGCATGAAACCAAACTGTTGTTCACAAATGCTGACCTGTGCCCTATGTCTAGCTTCCACTATTCTTTCCCATAACTTCATCATATGGCTCATCAACTTTATCCCTCTGTAGTTGCCACAACTCTGCACGTCTCCCTTGTTCTTAAAAATGGGCACCAGCACATTTCTTCTCCATTTCTCTGGCATCCTCTCACTCTCTAAGACCTTGTTCAATGTTATTGTCAGGAAATCTACTGCGACCTCTCCGAGACACTTCCATACCTCCTCCGGTATGCCATTAGGACCAACTGCTTTTCCATTCTTCATCCTCTTCAATGCCCTCCTCACTTCACCCTTACTAATCGTTGCTATTTCCTGGTCCTTAACCGTCACCTCTTCTTCTACTCTTTTTTTCTCTCTCTGGTTTTGCTCCTTCCTCAGCTCTTCAAAGTTCTCTTTCCATCCTCACAGCACACTTCTGTCATCAGTCAATACATTTCCTTCTCTGTCCTTAATCACTCTAACTTGCTGCACGTCCTTCCTATCTCTATTTCTCTGCTGTGCTAACCTGTATAAATCATTTTCTTCCTCCTTACTTTCCAACCGAGCATACAAGTCATCATATGCCCTCAGTTTCGCCTTTGACACCGCCTCGTTCGCCTTACGCTGTGTCTCCCCGTACTCCTGTTTACTCTCTTCGGTCTTCTCAATGTCCCACTTCTTTTTAGCTAACCTCTTCCTTTGTACACATTCCTGCACTTCCTCATTCCACCACCAAGTCTACGTATCTACTCTCCTTCTAGATGACACACCAAGTATTCTCCTACCTATCTCCCTCATCACATTAGCTGTGGTTGTCCAGTCATTTGGAAGCACTTCCTGACCACCCAAAGCCTGTTTCAACTCCTTTTTGAAGACAACACGACACTCTTCCTTTTTCAATTTCCACCACTTTGTCTTCTGCTCTGCCTTTGCCTTCTTCACCTTCCTCACCATCAGCGTCATCCTGCACACCACCATCCTATGCTGTTTGGCAACACTCTCACCCACTACTACTTTGCAGTCACTGACTTCCTTCAAACTGCATCGTCTACACAAGATGTTGTCTACCTGTGTGCTCCTACCTCCGCTTTCATGTCACCCTATGCTGCTGTCTCTTCTTGAAGAAAGTATTCACCACAGCCATTTCCATCCTTTTTTCAAAATCTATCAACATCTGTCCTTCTGTGTTCCTCTCCTGGATACATTCCTGCCCATCACTTCCTCGTCCCCTCTGTTGCCTGCACCAACATGTCCATTGAAGTTTGCACCAATTACCATTCTTTCACCTCTGGGGGTACTCTGCATCACTTCATCTAACTCACTCCAGAATCTCTCCTTCTCTTTTAGCTCACATCCTGCCTGTGGGCCATAAGCACTAATAACATTGAACATCACGCCTTCAATTTTTAACTTGAGACTCATCACTCTGCCTGACCCTCTTTCACTTCTAGAACATTCCTGACAAACCCCTCCTTCAAGATGACTCCGACTCCATTTTTCTTCCCATCCACACCATGAAAACAGCTTAAATCCCGCTCCTAAGCTTGTAGCCTTGCTACCTTTCCATCTGGTCTCCTGAACACACAGTATGTCCACCTTCCTCCTCTGCATCATGTCAGCCAGCTCTCTACCTTTTCGTGTCATAGCTCCAACATTCAAAGTCCCTACTCTCAGTCCGAGACTCATGCTTTCCCTCTTCTCTCTGCCTACGGACACGCCTCCCGCCTCTCCTTCTTCGACCAATGGTAGCCCAGTATACACCAGTACACCGTTGGTTAACAACACTGATGGCGGTCGTCGTTAACCCAGGCCTCGACCGATCCGGTATGGCCGTAATATTTTTGATTTGCATGATCAAGTTTGCCATTGGTTTTACGTCGGATGCCCTTCCTGACACAACCCTCTGCATTTATCCAGTCTTGGGACCGGCGGATGGGGGAGAGACACTGTCCTTATCTCTGCTCCCTGGAACCACACCGTTCCTGTTCGGTCCTTGCCATTCACACACATGTATTCTGTCTTACTGAGGCTATCCTTCATCCTCCTCCTTTCCAGGGCATACCTCCACCTCTCTAGATTTTCCTGCACATGTTCTCTGCATCTATGGTGCTCTTTCTTGGCATGAAACCAAACTGTTGTTCACAAATGCTGACCTCTGCCCTTAGTCGAAGCTTCCACTATTCTGTCCTATAATTTCATCATATGGCTCATCAACTTTATCCCTCTGTAGTTGCCACAACTCTGCACGTTTCCCTATATAGATATGTATGTGTGTGTATATATATATATATATATATATATATATATATATATATATATATATATATATATATATGGCGATATTTGGTGAAACGCTGTTTATCTGAAACACCCAATGAGTCCCGTACACAGAGTGTAGTATAGGCATACATATAACCACAACTCTTTGTTTCCAAAAATACAGTTACAATATACAGTGGAAATTGTTGATAAAAATGAATAATCAGAACCCAATAATATTTAAATACACTGACCTGTTTTATAATTCACCTTCTGGTGCTGGACCCCGATCATGACGGGAGATCATGGCATTAATGAAAGCCATTTCCAATGCTGGCTTATGGGCCACATAACTTTACATAACTTTGTTCTTTACAATAGCACTCCTGATCAGTTTTTTGATGCACACATTTTCCACAAGAGCACCAAATATTTGCTGGTTGTTTGATACAATTTTCCCGTGTAAGAGCTTCTGCTGACTCTCCAATATCGTCCTCCGAGTCATCACGTTCCTGGTCCAATTTCACTAAAAGTGGAGTCTTTTTTCAGTGGTTCATATAAATAACCTTCTAATCCTTCTCCGAAATTGTCTTCGTCCATGGTTTAAAAAAAACGACTATAATGTCTGTTTTTTTCCAGGTTTCTGTCAGCTTGTGTTGTACATGTCAGGTATATAGCCTTACGTTTACATTGCAATCTCGCAGTTCCGGTCGAGGCTTGACTCAAAGATATGACATCACGGCAAATGCACCATTATAAAACTCCTGTGCTCTGAAGCTTGACGTTAGTGAAGCCCTTAAATCGCTTAAAGCTGGTTTGTGAGAGAATATAATAAACGCCTTATAGGTGTATTGTCACTAGCTATACACAATAAATCAAATTAGGGATATGAGCGCTTTCACTACAGGTACCCTTTAAAGATAAAAACATGTATCTTCCCCAAACCCGGTTGGTGTTAGCCGCTTCTGTTCTTCATCCTTCCGTCCTTCCTAATAAAACCTTTGTGCATTATTGCCATCAACTGTTTGGAAAGTGCAGCAATGCTGCAGTGAATAAAACGAAGGAAAAAAGGAGAAAATTTCCATCCAAGCTGAGCATCAGTTCATTAAATCTGCATCATTCAGTATTTCTAGACTCGACGTCATGATAAAAAACTTATTTCCTTATTTATTGATGAGATACCAAAAACCTTTTCATTAACAACACAAAGCAGCCATAATTTCCGATGTGGTGGTGACCCGAACACATTTTCCTCAGTGATATTGAATATCTTATAAACAGACGCTACCGTGCTTACGAACATTCGTAAAACGACAGAGTGTGCAGAGGAGAGTGAGCGCCTATTCTACTTGCCTATTCTGTGCAGTGTATCACTGTGCTCTGCCCACTCCGTCATTTGTTATAGCAACACTCCGGGGGGGGGTTGTATGCAGTACAAACTTATATAGATTATACATGGTTTAAACTTATGTTCCCTTTAAAGAACGCCCTGTAATGACTTATGAACAAATTAATCTGACAAACGGCCATTCGGAACGCATCTCGTTCGTAAATTGGGTAGCGTCTGTATATGTATACATCTCCTTTCTTTTTGAGTTAGAAGGATCAAGGTGAACAGCGCACCCCAGTCAGCACAGAGACATGGGGCCCAGCTGGGCCAAAATATGTGGGCAGCAACTGGGCGAGCCCAGATGGGATAAAACATGGGTCCCACACGGGTGACACATGGGCTAGGCCAGATGGGCTAAAACATGGGTCCCACATGGGTAAAAAATGGGCTTGCCCAGATGGGTGAAAACATGGATCCAGCAATGTAATGGCTCCAACATTCCTGAGCTCTTCTGAAAGAAACACAATAAAGTACGGGTCTCGCTTGAAGCTTGTTAGTCCAGATCCTCTGTTTAAATGCTCCATGAAATTCTCACCACTTCAAATGGCATTACTTTCAATTATCAAGTGTGCTAATTCATAACCAACAAAGTTAAACAATCAAATAAAAAGGCTCGATCTACCATTTTATAACATTTATTCTGTAATACCAAAAACACAATTGCCCCACGAAAAGGTAATAATACAAAGCACACAAAACGGTCACCGGGGACTTTGTACCCAGTCTGGAAGTATAACTTGATTTTAAATAATTAATACATTGAAGCATTTATAATTTATTAGAATTAAAGCTCAGTAATGTTGGAGCAATTACCTTACAGTACAAGGAAAAGCTCATGTACGACGCAGTATTTAAACCGTTTTGGTACAAGGCCCATGCCTTCCCATGGGTTGCGCATATGGGACCTACATTTTAGCCCATCCCAGCTAGCCCATTTTTTACCAATATGGGACTCATGCTTTAGCCCATCTGGGCAAGCCCATATGTTGCCAGTGTGGGACCCATATTTTAGCCCATGTGTCACCCGTGTGGGGCCCATATTGGCTCGTCCAGTTGCTGCCTGCATGGGACCCATATTCAAGCCAACATGGGCAAGCCCAGATGGGGCCCACATAGAACCCATGGAAAAAATCTTCTGGGGCCCAACTGGGCCCCATATTTTGGCCCATAAGGCCCCCAGCTGGACCCCATATTTTGGCCCATAAGGCCCCCAGCTGGGCCCCATATTTTGGCCCATAAGGCCCCCAGCTGGGCCCCATATTTTGGCCCATAAGGCCCCCAGCTGGGCCCCATATTTTGGCCCATAAGGCCCCCAGCTGGGCCCCATATTTTGGCCCATAAGGCCCCCAGCTGGGCCCCATATTTTGGCCCATAAGGCCCCCAGCTGGGCCCCATGTCTCTGTGCTAACTGGGCCTACTATAGATGGAAGACTCATTCCAGGCTGTTCTGTGCGGAACATGTTTCATGTGAATAATAAATTCTAGGCCAATCCTACAGACCTGCCCTCAATCCTGTTATTATTCCGCATAATTTACTGCTGTTGGAATATTTCCTGGCGGGTTGATGGGATTGTGCTGCTCGGCTGTTTAGGTTTTAGCCAGCGACTTGAATTTTATCATGACATAAATGCAGCAAAAAGTGTATTCCATTCAAAACATTCTACAGAATAAATACGTATCACGTGATGTAAAAAACTCACCGATTTCGTTCCCAAACAAATTGAAATTGGAGTAATCCAGAACTTTGTATTTCCACAGGCTTCTTTCTCTCAACAAATCAATTTGAAAATGGCGCCGTATAGGTCACGTGCTTTCGTGAGATTCACGGTGGCCCACATGGGACCCAGCAGGAATCCGCTTTGAAACCCATGCTGAGCCCGAGCCCACATCCGCCCAGCTGGCCCGGTTTTTACCCACGTGGGGCCCACATGGGTGTGCTGGCTGGGACAGAGCAACAAGCAATGGATGTGTGTTTAGGCCGTTTTGTTTACTACAACATTCATCGATTTTTTTTCACACCTGCATTCTGTCTGTGATCCGAAGAGGCTGAAGCTGCATCCAGGCCGGAAGTGACGAGCGAGAAGTGAAGATGTAAAGTCCGGTCCATGACTTTCAGAAGAATGATGGATGAGAAGCCGGAGGCGGGTTCAGAGTTGAAGTGGGCGGAACTTTCACGCGACGACATTCAAGCAAAAAGCAATCTGAGCTTCATCTCACTGTGGATTCCTCCCGAACACCATGTTCCCCAAAACAGCTTCTGTTGGGAAACGACCAGAATCAGTTGGATTGGTCTGCTCACAGCCACATGGACGCGCAGTGTGTTATTGCTGTTTGGGTTTGAACGGCACACTGAAATTCTACAAGAATAATAATCCAGAAACACCATGTTTTGTTCAGAGCTGCAACTCTCCCGATTTCCGCGGTCTTCTCCCGATTCCAATGTTTCAACCCGAATCCCGATTTCGGGACAGTACATTAAGCTGCGATCCCGATTGGCTCTTCCATGGATTCCGAGGATGAAGCACACATTCTGTGACTCGCTGGTCTGGACCGGTTCCTCAGAATATAAGAACACACTATAAAATATCTATTGATACTTATATGAACCGATGGTAAACTGGAAATCGACCACAATATACCTGAATACAACATTTGAAAATAATATATCAAATCTTATAAAACCCTTTCAGTTTTGCCCCTGGTAGAGGAATTCCACAAATTCATGAGAAAGCCTGGAAAAGATTAGCAGTGAAACAAAATCAAGAACTGAGTGACTGTATACGTATCATAATACTTTATAGACATTATTAAAGTTCCAGTGTAAATGTATGTTTTGACTCACACTGATATATAATATTGTGCAAATTCATTAAAGTTCCTTAAAGGTTTCTCGCTCAGGCTTCCAAGAAAAAACAGATGGCACCGCAGTCTTCTTCAGCAGCTTCAAATGCCTGTGCTTGGACAGATACAAGTCTCTGATGGCCTGCACCCATAATTGCCTCCGATGCTGATCCAAAATTCTCTGGAGGAATCTCAAAAGTTCTCGAGATATCATTTCTGTAGCTTTCTGTAGCTCTGCATACATCAATCTATTATTTCTGTAGCTCTGTTGCATACATCAATCTATTATTCCGATCCAAAGCTCTGTCTGCATGCAGGTCCTGCTCAGTTTTCGTGTTCTTCTGATATATGTAACAGAGGTTAGAAAAACTCAGTGGTCTATGGGAGAGGATTTTAATCAACTTACTAACTGATTGTTATTATCAGGTTCTGCCCAGGATTTTTCGAGAGGTGCCTATCATTTGCCCCAGAGAGTGAAAAGTGCCAGAAGTGCTAAACTTCTCTCGGGGGGTCCGGGTGGATGGGGGTGATGGGGGGTGGATGGGGTGATTGGGTTTTCCATATCGATGTGGGTCAGGTTTTTTATTTTTTTTTTTTTGTTCCGTCGGATGGCGTTCCTGACACAACCCTTTAGCGCGGGACAGAAACACGCTGACGGCTCTGCAGCTTCTCTTTCCGAAAGTCAGCGATGCTTCTTTTACATCAACCTCTCACCAGAGACAGTGACACACATGGCCCGCCTTTGATAACCCAGTTAGTGCACTGCGGCTTTTATAATGCACTTTCATCATTTATCATTTTTAATATTTACCTATTGATGTAAATAAAAATAATCACAATAATCAGAATAAACAATAAACAATCCTCAACAGACTAATACAGTTCGGTGATGTGACATATGATTGAAACAATTGAATAAACTTTGAATAAGAATGAATGATAAACATTTTTAAAACACATTTTAAATCCATCGATGTAAAATAAATTCTCTCACTTTAGTAATATTGTAATTTATTATCCTCGGTTCTACTCCGAGCTCCTCCCGAACTTCTCAACTCAGAGCTTCTCACAACCGATTGTTCTTCATCATCATCATCATCATCATCATCATCATAAAAACAAACAATCAAACAAACCCATGTAATTGTCTTTGTTTTGACTTGATCTAATTATATTTGAATAAAAATAAATAAATAATTGATGAGAGATTTATGAAAAAAGTTTTCACCTCGACGGCATTTAAAAATATAATGAACTCAAATCAGGATCAGAATGAAAAGGTTAAATGTCCACAACCACTTCAATATAAAAACAAAATAGATCAACAAAACACACTCTCGGATTCATTACTCACAGCACGGACACCCGGTCAAGCGTGACGTCACCAGATGACGTGCCCCGCGGAGAAGAATTTCTTCTGAACATCAGAGTGAAGGACGAACAAAAAGTCGAGACCACGAGCCTCGGAAATAGTGTTGAACTTCCGAACCTTCAGTTTCACTCAATTATTCATTCAACTACACCGAAGGGCATCCGACGTAAAAACCTCTGCCAAATCAAATGTGTGAATCAGATGATTTGCTGTGGCGACTCCTGAGTGAAAGGGAAAAAGCCAAAAGGAAGACAGATTCATTCAACTACACCATTTAAAATATCCCATTGTTCTTCACATCACCATTATTATTATTATTATTATTATTATTATTATTATTATTATTATTATTATTATTATTATTATTATTATTATTATTATCATCATCATCATCATTATTATTATTATTATTATTATTATTATTATTATTATTATTGTTATTATTATTATTATTATTATTATTAATAATAATCTTCTTCTTCTTTTCCTTTCGGCTGTTCCCTTCAGGGGTCGCCACAGCAAATGATCTGCCTCCATCTCTCCCTATCCTCTGCATCTTCTACTCTTACTCCAACGACCTTCATGTCCGCCTTCACTGCATCCATAAATCTTCTCTTTGGTCTTCCTCTGGGCCTTTTGCCTGGTAGTTCCAACCTCAGCATCCTACGACCAATATACTCACTATCCCTCCTCTGTACATGTCCAAACCATCTCAATCTAGCCTCTCTGACTTTGTCTCCAAAACATCTAACATGTGCTGTCCCTCTGATGTACTCATTTCTGATCCTATCCATCCTCAAGTACTCCGAAAGAGAACCTCAACATTTTCATCTCTGCTACCTCCAACTCTGACTCCTGTCTTTTCCCCAGGGCCACTGTCTCTAAACCATACAACATTGCTGGCCTCATCACCGTCTTGTACACTTTTCCCTTCATTCTTGCCGATACTCTCCTATCACACATCACACCGGACACTTTTCTCCATCCATTCCAACCTGCCTGCACGCGCTTCTTCACCTCTTTTCCACACTCTCCATTGCGCTGGATTGTTGAGCCTAAGTACTTAAAATCCTCCACCTTCTTTATCTCTGCCCCCTGTAACCTCAAAGTTCCTCTTGGGTCCTTGTCGTTCACACACATGTATTCTGTCTTACTAAGACTAACCTTCAATCCCCTCCTTTCCAGGGCATACCTCCACCTCTCTAGATTTTCCTCCACTTGGTCTCTGCTCTCACTACAGATCACAATGTCATCTGCAAACATCATAGTCCATGGAGATTCTTGTCTAACCTCATCTGTTAGCCTGTCCATCACCATAGCAAACAAGAAGGGGCTGAGAGCTGACCCTTGATGTAGTCCCACCTCCACCTTGAACTCTTCTGTCACACCGACAGCACACCTCACCACTGTCTTACATCTACCATACATGTCCTGCACCACTCTAACATACTTCTCTGTCACTCCAGACTTCCTCATACAATACCACAGTTCTTCTCTCGGCACCCTGTCATATGCTTTCTCCAGATCCACAAAGGCACAATGCAGCTCTCTCTGACCTTCTCTGTACTTCTCTATTAACATCCTCAAAGCAAACACTGCATCTGTGGTGCTCTTTCTGGGCATGAAACCAAACTGTTGTTCACAAATGCTGACCTCTGCCCTTAGTCTTGCTTCCACTATTCTTTCCCATAGCTTCATTGTATGGCTCATCAACTTTATCCCTCTGTAGTTGCCACAACTCTGTACATCGCCCTTGTTCTTAAAAATGGGCACAAGCACACTTCTCCTCCATTCCTCTGGCATCTGCTCACTTTCTAAGACCTTGTTGAATATTCTTGTCAGAAAATCTACTGCTACCTCCCCTAGACACTTCCATACCTCAACTGGTATGTCATCAGGGCCAACTGCCTTTCCACTCTTCATCCTCTTCAATGCCCTCCTCACTTCTCCCTTACTAATCTTTGCTACTTCCTGCTCCTCAACGGTCACCCCTTCTACTCTTTTTCTCTCTCATTTTCTTCATTCATCAGCTCTTCAAAGTACTCTTTCCATCTTCCCAGCACACTTCTGTCATCAGTCAATACATTTCCCTCTCTGTCCTTTATCACTCTAACTTGCTGCATGTCTTTCCCATCTCTATTTCTCTGCTGTGCTAACCTGTATAGATCATTTTCTCCCTCCTTACTGTTCAACCTATCATACAAGTCATCATACGCCCTCTGTTTGGCCTTTGACACTGCTACCTTCGCCTTACGCTGTGTCTCCCTGTACTCCTGTTTACTCTCTTCGGTCCTGTCAATGTCCCACTTCTTCTTGGCGAACCTCTTCTTTTGTACACACTCCTGCACTTCCTCATTCCACCACCAAGTTTCCTTATCTACTTTCCTTCCAGAGGACACACCAAGTACTCTCCTACCGGTCTCCCTGATCACATTGGCTGTGGTTGTCCAGTCCTCTGGAAGCACTTCCTGACTACCCAAAGCCTGTTTCAACTCCTCCTTGAAGACAACACGACACTCTTCCTTTTTCAGCTTCCACCACTTTATCTTCTGCTCTGCCTTTGCCTTTTTCACTTTTCTCACCATCAGTGTCATCCTGCACACCACCATCCTATGCTGTTTGGCAACACTCTCACCCACTACTACTTTGCAGTCACTGACTTCCTTCAAATTACCTCGCCTACACAAGATGTAGTCTACCTGTGTGCTCTTACCTCCGCTTTCATAAGTCACCCTATGCTTCTGTTTCTTCTTGAAGAAAGTATTCACCACAGCCATTTCCATCCTTTTTGCAAAATCGATCAACATCTGTCCTTCTCTGTTCCTGTCCTGGATACCAAACCTGCCCATCACTTCCTCGTCCCCTCTGTTGCCTGCACCAACATGTCCATTGAAGTCTGCTCCAATGACCACTCTTTCACCTCTGGGGGTACTCTGCATCACTTCATCTAACTCACTCCAGAATCTCTCCTTCTCTTCTAGCTTACATCCTGCCTGTGGGGCATAAGCACTAACAACATTGACTATCACGCCTTCAATTTCTAACTTGAGACTCATCACTCTGTCTGACACTCTTTTCACTTCTAGAACATTCCTGACAAACCCCTCCTTCAAGATGACTCCTACTCCATTTCTCTTCCCATCCACACCATTATAAAACAGTTTAAACCCTGCTCCTAAGCTTTTAGCCTTTCTACCTTTCCACCTTGTCTCCTGAACACACAGTATGCCCACCTTCCTCCTCTGCATCATGTCAGCCAGCTCCCTATCTTTTCCTTGCATAGTTCCAACATTCAAAGTCCCTACTCTCAGTCCGAGGCTCACGCATTTCCTCTTCTCTCTCTGCCTACGGACACGCCTCCCGCCTCTCCTTCTTCGACGTCTTCGACCAACAGTAGTCCAATTTCCATCAGCACCCTGTTGGTTGACAGCACTGATGGCGGTCGTTGTTAACCCGGGCCTCGACCGATCCGGTATGAATTTTGTTTTGATCATTTGCATTTTTAAATGTGGCAGAAGTTTTTCGCCGGATGCCCTTCCTGTCGCAACCCTCTGCATTTATCCGGGCTTGGGACCGGCATAAGGGGGAGAGACACTGGTTAGTGCCCCCCCCGCCTCATGGCTGCATTATTATTAATAATAATAATAATAATAATAATAATAATAATAATAATAATAATAATAATAATAATAATAAGATAAGAAGGAAGACATGAAGGTCGTTGGAGTAAGAAGATGCAGAGGACAGGCTGAGATGGAGGCAGATGATTTGCTGTGGCAACCCCTGAAGGGAACAGCTGAAAGGAAAAGAAGAAGAAAATTCTTTGTTTTTGTTACTCGTG